>JAXQQM020081355.1:0-17105 GCA_034641835.2 Pinus albicaulis
GCTGACCTAGTTGTGTAGTCACGATGTCTGGTCTCATCCAGTGACGGGGCATCGCCTACAAAAACAAACAACATTAAATTTTAATTGTCAGTTTTTAAATATCATTAAACTAGTTTGGTAATATTAATAAAAAAATTGCAATGAGATTATTTACCTGGTGCACCAGTTGTCGCCGCTGACCTAGTTGTGTAGTCACGATGTCTGGTCTCATCCAGTGACGGGGCATCGCCTAAAAAAACAGATAATATTAAATTTTAATTATCATTTTTTAAATATCATTGAAATAGTTCGGTAATATTAATAAAAAAATTGTAATGAGATTATTTACCTGGTGCACCAGTTGTCGCTGTTGGGACTGTTGCCCTGTCTTCCTATCTGGTGGTAAGATCCTCAAGGGAAACATTCTCTATCATTTAAACAAAAAACATTATAAGGACAACCATCAAGGTATGATTAGAAAAAATTATAATTGGAAATTAATTACCGTCATGGCCCTCACTGATAGTAGCATTTTCGGCCTGGTCCCCACTACAATGATCAGGTTGCACGTGAGGATCATCTACATCTGGCTCTAAAACTGGGTTATTGCCTCGTCGGTAGTGTTGCTCCCCTAATTTAAACAAAGTTGTTAGACATTAAATTTATGGACGAAAACAAACATATTGAAAGGTTAATGTTTTACCTTATCAGGCATTCTGGATCTTGGGATCTACCCCAAGCTTCTGCGACGTTCAACTACGACTTGATAGCCGAAATGGAAAGCGATATTTTTATCTTCCTCTGTAGTTTCTGTTCCGAAGTCATCACCCTACATTACATATGATTGTGTATTTTTAATCATATTTGATAGGATTACAAAAACGTTGGACGGCGATACAATTAATTATAAGATGTTTAGCTACTTAATTACAATTCTTGCGGCTAATTTCAAGTAGTCGCCCTGGCCTAGCTTGTGATGGCCCTTTTTTTCAATCCTAGCCTTGGTTTCCTTTGAGGTTTCAGGCAACCTAGCATCAAAAGATTGAAGTCAAATATGACGTAGCACACTTTTATTTTAGACATAGAGAAAATTAAAGCTATTGAATTAAAGTTGTAATTTACCTTGCGGGTCCAGTTGGAATTTTTCCTTCTTTCTTTGCCCTTTTCTCTTTTCCGTCATGGATGAGTGCTCTCCACTCACTCTCTGGAACTGTGAGAGGACGCTCATATCTAGGGTTAAATTGAAATTGTGTCCTATAGGTGTCCCTGGTATATTTCAAATATTTGCCGGCTACCCGAGCCACCGCTGTTCTGTCAAATGTGCCGACCCCAAAAAGGGCTTCTAGATAATCTAGAAGTTCTTTTTTCAAGTTGGAATTCTGGGAATTCCACCCTGTATGTATGGTTGGGCCAAAAATTACCAACGCATGGCTCTCCAGAATCCTGTAGAACTCATTGTTTCCTACACAGAATAAAACCAAAAGAAAAAGAAGATATTATCATTAATTTAAAAATAAAAATCATGATAAATATGCTTTAGATAAAGTACATGAAATAGTTAAAATATTAAAATTTACCTGGGAGTTGTACATGCTTTATAGGGACACCCTCATCGTTCACCAACAACGTGCCATTAATGGTCCCTATGGAGCTGACACGTGTAGCTCCAGGAAACGCAATAATGTAGTTGGCCATATCAGCCTCATCATTGCCAACACGTTCAGCGGTTGGCTGGGTGTCTGCTTGGGCAGGGTGTGCTGGCACCTAAAGGAGCAAAAGGTGTACGAGAGGGTTGCTGGGCAATATCTTGCCCTTGTGTCCCACTACCACCAACACCGGGTTCAACAAGTGCCAGAAAACGCTACATACAAAAGAAATTTTTGTTAGTTTAGTCAATGTAAAAATTAAAAATAAAACTATCACAATTCATCTCATGCAGAACAAAAAAATATCCTTTTGACTTTTTATTATTACCTGATATGTTTCTAGCTGGCTCATAAGTTGTTTTATCCTCTCTTCTGTTTCAGGTGTTTGAGGCACATCTATCAAAGTATTAAATTCCAACCTTGCATCTCGTGCCTTTTTTCGCAACAAGAACACTGGAGATAGGGATGAAGAAAGCTCTTCCTCAAAGAGGGAATCATCAGGCGTACCATGGCTAGGTGTCTGCATACTTGAACAAAATTAATATTATTTCAATTATGTAAATAACTAAAATACCTGAAGATAGAGCAATGCTGGCACTTTACATGTTCTTCCGCTGGCCTCTTTCCGCGATCAGCCCGTCTCGGGGTTGTTCCTGCACTGCTCTGATCAGTCTGCCACATTGCAATAAAATTATAAATGTAAAACTTGAAAACAATATCTAACTTGAAAACACAAAATGAAAACTGAAATAATTTCTAATAAGACACCGGAAGACAGAGTTAGAGTTTCAAATATGCCTTGCATTGAATTCAGTCCTGGAAACATGTCATTGCACATTAAGGCACCCAAGCAAGAGACGAGTTGACAATGAAGACCTTATTGAATATATTGTTGGAGAAACTTCTAGTAAACTTGTTGTGAAGACCCTGAGGATATTTTTGGAGCAACATTGTTGAAGCTGATCGTATCGCATTGTTGGAGACGATCTTGAAGGGCCTTGAAGTGAAGCTTTTGGAGCAACTATTGAAAAATCCTTAGAGAATTTAAGTAAGGCACTTTCTATCTTCCATCACCTTTTTCCTTTCAATATCCGTTAAACGATTTTGTTGATATTTATTGTTTTAAATCACGTTATAATTCCTTGATTATATGTGTTTGGGGACTTTCCCTTTGAAATTACCCAAAAATACCCTGGCAATTTTATCTTCAGGATGCATGTCTGACCCTATTGTTCAATATTTTGATTGATAGTAGTAAACATAGAGAGTTAGGGGCTCTTGACTTGGTTTGGTTGGGCCATTAGATCCCTAACATCTACTAGGGAGAACCCCCCTTGAGTTGGAGGAGAGCTAGCCCGAAGTGAAAAGAGGTTGGTGAGGTGATAATGGGGCTATTGAATTACACATGGTATCACACTTTAGCTTTAGGAATTTATCTTGAGAAGTGTGAGATTTTGCTATATCAATTCTCAAATTGTTTACAACACTATTGTTAAGAACTAATAAGAAGTGATGTTGAGGGGTTTTTGGGTATAAGAAACAATACCATTTTAAAAATAGGGTTCTCAGTCCTTGGCATTCCTTCACCTGGGCCTAGGGGCACACTAGAATAATTTCACACTAAACCATGCAAACTTAAAAGTAACTTAACAGATCTATAAAGTAATAATAATCATAATTCCTAATTTCCTATTGTACGATATGATGCAAATTATTCAAACATGAAGCAATGAAGACATGCAATGTCTCAATTTCAAGATTGATGAACCAATACAAGAAGTTAGAAACTACAACTTTGATTCAATACTTTGTGTCCTAACTCCAGGAAGGAATCTAGTTTGTAGTACATAACATGCATCGTGTATTATCAATTCTTAATTGACAACAACTAAAGGTCATCTACCTCATCAATTCCTTCCCTTTTTGTGTTTTTATGTTATATTCCTTATAAAAGTGTCAAATTTCTCTCAAAGTAAGAAACCACCGAATAAAATAAAAAATAGTTGAGATATGATTGAGAAATGGTCATTTATTTCTTGAAAGGATCTTCACGATTTCTTTGGTTGTTTTTCATCTCAAGAAACAAGAAATGACCTAAGAAAATATCGTGATGTAATATAAGAAACAACACTGTGCAATGGCCATTTTCAAAGCCAAATGATGTCCATTGAGGACATGACCTTTATTTGGTTCCTGTTTCATAGGAGTTTCGGGTAGAAATGGAACTTTGTTGTACCATTTCCAGTAGTAAAAAGGGAAAACCTTCTTTTTCGATGGGAAATAATTTACCTTTCCTTTTTCAAGATAATCTAAATCACAAAAAATATGAACTATACTACACACATTCTTGGATAATGTGAAAGTGGAAAAGGAATACCCTACAAAAGTGATGCACACATGTACATTTGAACACTAATAGATTTTTGTAGTTGAAATGCAATGCTTGTTTTCATTTAAATGTAGGGTTTTTAAAGCAGGGAGAAATAATGGCTGCCAAATTAATAAGCGTTTCTTTGGGAAAAATTTAAATCTTGTATTGGGTGATGAAGATAATAGAGGGTATTGAATCTTGATTCTTGACATCTAGAGAGAACCATACAGCCTAACACAATCCAATAGAATTGACCAAAAAAACCCAAATAGAGTCAACCCTACTATAGGAGGAAGGGCCTGTAGTAAGAACTTACCATTTTGCAAGAGCTGAGGGCGAATGTTGTTCTGCAAGAGCTGAGGGCGAACGCTGAGGGCGAATGTTGAGGGAAAATGTTGTTTTGCAAGAGCTAAGGGTGAATTCTGAGGGCAAATGCTGTTCTACAAGAGCGGAGGGCGAATGTGCACGTGATATTAGACGTTAATGTAGCTATTGCGACGGATACGAAACAATAAAATCATTTTTATGTAGCGCGCATATAAGTTTTGTATTTTTATGTAGAGCACATATAAGTGTCGTTATACCAACTTTTGTGGATCATCTGCATATCCTTTTTTTATTTTTATTTTTGAAAATAAAAAAATGACAAAAAATCTGAAATTCAGAAAAAGTATATGTTATGGTATAATGTTTTTATACTATAGCATAAAAAAGAAGTATTTCCGAAAGTTCGTTACCAATTAAGTTTATTATTAAACTTTATTTGGATTTGTATTATAGTTTGATGTTTAATTACCAAGCAAGTTTTAAAGTGGAAGCAGCACACCTTGAAGAGTATGATCGGATGATAAATTGCGGAGGTGCGAGGCGCTCGTGAGTTAATGGATTAGCTGCCCCCACAGTTGACTCGTTTGACCACAGGTAAACAATGATCGACGGTGTGGATGCATTGCGGGGGCGCAACCCAAAATTTTTTGTCATACTCTAGCAGCCCCCCGCAATGACGTCATGCGAGTGTTAGATAGCTGTGCTCCACGTCAGCAGTTTTACAAGTCATTCCAGGCATTTAATATGAGTTTGCACAGCTGTTAAATGGTTTTTTTATCCCGTTTTCAAATTACTTGCAGTCATTTTCCCTTTTGAGCCGTGCCACCGTTACCTTTCCGTTTTCCATCTATTGTCTGTTCAGCCATGGCCAAACGGTTTTCACTATCTGGTTCGACGAGCCTCATTTCTCTCATGGACAGTGAGAAAGTTGTCCAAGATACCACGTCTTCCGTAAATCATTTCCTTTTTCATCATCAAGTGACCCTAAATGCCGAGAATTCCCCAGTTTTTGCTGCCATGAAGAAATCCGGTGTCCTGTCTGCTTGTATCCCAAAGGCTCATTTCTTTCCCGAATTTATAACTTGGTTAGTTTCTTCAATGTATCCTGGAAATTTCTTCATAATGAATTCACGAGGGGAGAATGTTTTACAGGTGTCGACGCAGCTAATTCGCCAAGCATTTTGCTTTCTTGAACACGAGTCACCACTGCAATTCTCTAAAGACTCATTGGCGCGTTCTTTTGAGAACCTTTCAGGTGAAGAATTTGATCAATGTATGTCCCATTTGAGATCAAATTCAAAAGAAGTTCAACTAGAAGGAGAAGAATTCAGTTTGGAGATGTTTGACGCTGAGAATAGACCAATTCTGAGTTGTATTGCAGAAATTTTGGGCAAAGATAGTGACCTTACAATTGATAAATCAGTATTGGGAATGCACGCGATGATGATGAAACCAGGGGTAGTTCTGGATATTCCATCTTTCTGGCAGGAGATTGTCAATTCTTAGTTGATGACCTTTCCTCTCACAGGTTCCTTTAAATTCCCATCATTGATTATTCATTTATTCTTATATCAAAATGTTGAGGAATTTATGAGTTTGGGGTTGAATATAGTGGATGTCAATAAACAGAAGCAATCAGTTATATTTTGGACTGACATAATTAGAAGAGAGGAAAATGAAGCAGGATTGCTTGAGTTTGCCAATCATTATATGTCCATTGCTTATAGAATATTGAATGGGGTTTCCCCTCCTTGTTTTCTACCAAAAGCCTAGGAGTTTCTACAGTTGGGACCTAGTTGCAGATTTGGGGATTGGTTTGTGTTTGAAGAATATTGGGAGATAAGATTGTATGGAGCTAGTATTGAGCCCTACAGGCTCCCAAATTTTGTGCCTATGCGGCTTTTTTCTCTTGAATTTATCAGACAGAATCTCAATGTAGATCAGGTGCATTTTTTTCCCATGAAGAAAGGTCTAATGTATAAGCTGCCCATGAGTGTGGGACCCTTCGTGGTAAATATGAGGCAAGCATTTGATGAAGTGTCTAGGATGTTGGAAGAGACACATTTGTTACTAGGAGAAAAATGGTCATATGATCCACATGGAGTGATTTCTCAAAGGAGAATTGAAAATGGATATTCTGCTTTTACTCACGAAAGCAGACCTGAGTAGGAAAAGCTGGCAAACCTAGGAGAAGTAAATACATCAAAAACAAGCATTCAAACACCTGTTATAACTGAAAGGGTAAATAAAAGAAGTAGGGATTTTTTTGTTGAGTTAGATGATGAAGAGCCAAGAGAGGAGAAGAGAACTAAATTGGCTGAAGATCATTCTTCAAATTCACCAGGTTTTACCTTTCATATAAATGAAGAAAAAAACGCTCCCTCTTCTCCTGGAGGTCATGAACTTTACTCAGAAAAGGTACCCTTAGTAAAACAGGTATTTACGCAGATTGAAGAGAGGAATCAAAGAATAAAAGCTAATGTGGAGGCTCAGGCAGAGCATCACATAGCTGCTAATCAGACTAGGCTACTGACTGTGATGGATCTTGAGAAGGATCAATTTAGAATGGCTTTAACACATCCAATAGGGATGTCTCTTGGATCTTCGAGAAGTTTTAATGCTGTAAATATAACTATGGATGTTAAGAAGATCCCACTATTGGACAAGATGAATCTTCATATGCAGACTGGAAAATTAATTGTCAATGATCTAACCAAGACCAATGCCATAGCTATTAAATCTGAAAACATGCTAGCAAAAGTTATCAGGCAGTTCAAGATGGAGAAGGCCAATTCAAGGGCCTTATCAGTTCAAAGTGAGGAATTGAAAAATATTATCATGAAGATCGGTGTAGATCCTAGTGACAAAGCTGTAGTACAGAAGCTCATGAAGAGTGCGGAAATAGAGATATCCACCCTAAGGAAAAAGATGAAGTTACCTGCTGCAGAGCATTCAATGGTTGTAGAAGTAGCAGAGGTGGAGAAAGAGAAAGAAGATCTACGTCTACAATTGTTGCAGAAAGATGAAGAATTATCTAAAGTAAAGCAGACCGCTATTTCTTTACAAAACCATATCAACCATACTTGTACCTTTTTTTTTCCTACAGGTGATGCGGATCCTCAAGCGCAGATTGTGCAGCTCAGTACAGAGATGAAGATGGTAGAAAGAGATCGTAAGCAAGCTCAATCAGAGTTAGAAACGGCCAACAAGATCATACGGACACTAGAAGATAAAGTGGATGAGAATAAGTAGAAATTACAAAAGGCTGAAGCTGAGATCAAAGATCTCAAAGAGAAGTTAAAAGGTAATATCTCCCTTATAAAGGCTAAAGATATCATTTGGGGTGAAATTATCTCAGAAATGAAATCCAATTGGAATTTCCTGAATATAGTTGCTAAGGAGAAAATCCTTATCTCAGAACATGAAGAGGAGATACTATCTAATAAGCAAACAGTAATTAAGAGAGAAAATTGGGCTAGAAAGTTCATAAACTTTATTAATGCCAAGTTAGATGAGGAATTAGAAGATATTGGGATACAAGATAGATACTTTTATGTTGCGGAGGTGAATAAGATGATAATCAGGAATGATCTTCGGAAAGTTGCAGAGAAAAGGCTACTAGGACTCAAGGAGACAATGAAGAAATTTGATATATCATTTGATAAATTGACAAGAACAGGTTTACCTTCATGCTGGATAGAGAAAGGAAATATTATTTCATGGAACTTTTATGAAAATTCGTTGACATTGGCAAAAAGCAAGGCCAATAACAGGCATGAAAAGACGCAGATTTTAAAAGGAGAAACAGTGTTTAACTTCTTGAAGAGACATTTCAATTTTCTATGGATGGTGAAGACTCTCTTCACAGAAAGACCTACACACAGTCAAATAGTTGCATTCAGGTTGGAATATCACAGTTTCAAGAATTCCCCAATAACCCAAGGTGAGTTATGGAAAAAATGCAAAACATTCTCAATGGACACAGCGAAAGGGATCCCAACATCTCAACCAGGAGTAGTCGTTGACTCAGCAACTGCATCAGAAGCGGCTGTTCTTATAGATTAGAAGTTTTCAAATTCACATTATGTTATTTTCTCAAAGTCATGTAAATTGTAATAGGACCTTTTGAGGCATGTGCCTCCGTAACCGCCAGTAGTTTAAGAAGTTAGAATTAGTTAAAACAGTTAGAATCAGTTTCATTGCTGGAAACTGTCTTGTGATTCTGTATTTAAAGACAATTTCAAGAAAGAAAGAGGTTCCGAGTTTTTGAACCTTGAAGCCAAATTTTGTACTGGATAATAGTAAATCAATGAAAGAAGTATGCAATTTTCTATCATTCTGTTTATGCTGAAAAGTTATCCAGTTTACACTATGTTTTCATATCTGTGAATGAAATAGAGTAATTTGAGCTGCAGGTCTCTTTATACAAGTTATTTAAGATTTAAACAAACCTTAATGTGCGCTCCTCTGTTTTAACTTTATCTTTACTTATTTCTTCAAGGTTTTATAATGATAGATTCTGTTTTAGACAGCATATCTGATTGAAATCCTCTTCTCTCTTTTTCTTCCGTTTGTTCACTTCAGCATAAGTGGAATATGGCATTGCAGAACATGCATGGATTTAATATTTGAGGGTTATAATATTAATGTTAAAGGTTTATAAGACAGAGAAAGATATATATTTATTTTGTGACATAATCAGATAATGTCTTGAGCACGGATTCCTTTACACAGCAAGGAATCATTTCTTAAGGTACAACACCAACGGCGGACAAAGCGTCGCTATTGCGACGGGTGCCTCCAAACGTCCCAATTGCGACACTTAGACATTGTGTCGCACTTGCGATGTTTGGAGGCCGTCGCAATAGCGACGCTTTGGGCCATAGTGTCGCAATTGCGACGTCTTCCTCCAAACGTCGCAATTGCGACACTTTGTCTAAGTGTCGGTATTGTGACACTTTTCTATAAACGTCGATATAGTGACACTTTCGGGCGGGATGGAAAAAATTTGGGGAAATTTCTGACATTTGGTCAAAAGCGTCGGAACCAAGTGTCGGAATTTCCGCCAAATGTAGTAGTGCCAGAATCAAGGGGTGACCGCCCACTGAAGATTATGTATGCAATACCAGGAAATCTACGCGGTAATTCCATGCATCTACTGAAATTGTCACGTCCTCCAACTTCCCTACAGGTTTGACTGTAGATCGATCTGCCAATTCCAACACTGTAGGTGTATGCTTCAAATTTTGAAGGCCTAGTGTTTGCATGGTTTCAGTGGTGATGACATTGATGGCAGCGCCCAAGTCCACCAGCACATTTGGAATCTCTACCCCATTAATCTGTACTGTCAAAACCAGGTTCCCCCTATCTCCATATTTCACTGGTATTGATTTTCCCATCATGAAGTTCGATAATTTTCCCATAACATGTATAGTGAGGGGGTCCTTAGTTTTCTTCGCAGGTTTCTTTGAACAATATTCCCTAAGAGACTTTGCATAAATTGGCACATCCTTCATAGCTTGTAACAAGGGAATATTAACAAATAAATTCTACGATTCTCCTAATAAATCAAATTCATCTTGTGGGCTTGGTTTACTCATAATCAATCTCTCTAGGTAAGGTGGTTCAAATTGATGTTGTTTTACAGGAGGCACCTAGTTTTTAACAGTTTTTTTTGGCTCTCTACTGGTCAGCTGTGCCTCTCTTTCTTCATTATCAAGTTGTTCAATGATAACCGGAGGGGGTTGGACATTGACTATCTGACCTAATCGCAAATTCATTTCATACAGTTTTGCAGTAGAGATACTATACGAAGGCAGGTTAAGAACATCAACTTGATGGGCTCCTTTATTATTGGGATTAGGGTTAGGCTGCATTGAAAGCTGAGGATGGATAGGCTGATTACCAGGAGGCACATTGCAGGGTAATTGGAGTTGTTGTTGTGGCATCTGTTGAGGAAACTGCACTAAAGAGGGTCCTCGCCAAGTTGGAGCCCATGGTGAGCTCACACTGGCTTTAGGGTTCCATTGCTGCCACAGTGGGTACTATTATTGCGGCCACATAGGGAGACAAGGCATGGTTTGAGGATTCATGTTGTAGTTATTGAAATACTAAGATGGATCTGGGTACATACCTTGATTTTCCACTGGTGGTCGAAGTTGCCACGACTTCCTAGCACCCATAAGGTACAATTTCTCCGTGTCCTCCCCTACCCCTTGAAACACCGCTTTCAGACCCGGCAAGGAGGGGCATGAGCTGGTCACATGATTTAGTTCATAGATGTCACATTTTTCTATGGAATTTAATGGGCATTCCCTTTCTAGATGATTATTCTTACACTTCAATCAAAATATTTCCATGGTCCTATCCAGTTCCAATTGCTTTTGCTTTACTTGCAAAGTGTCGATTTGTGTTGACAGGGTACTGAGGATATCTGTACTTAAGTTGTCTAGCAGGTTCTCGATTTCTGCTTTCGTAACACCCCCATTAGACCCTTTTACTGAATGAATCCCTGATCTGTTTTTGGCAAGCCCCCTCGAGCACTGGATACACAAATCGCAAATACCTTCAAAGGTTTCATTGGAGATGTCTCCCTTTCCCACGATATTCAATAGTCCATTGAGTCCTCTCGAAAGGATCGAAGGAGGATAACCTTTAAAATTTCCTTATCCAGATCAGAATGACCTAACCTCTATAAGAGGTACTTAAACCTCTCCACACAATCTTCCAAACTTTCCTCCTTGATGTTCCGGGATTTGCAGTAATCTTGGTACTTTTCTAGAAAAGTTGTTTGCATGCCATCCCATGTGGAAATGGATTTTCCTCCAAGGCCCATAAACCATCGCAGAGACATCCCTTTTAGTGTAGAAGGAAAAATATTTAACTTCTGGGCATCTGTCGTGTAATCATACCCCCGACACACTATGTCAAACTCAAATAAAAATGTGTCGGGATCCTCTTAAACAAGCCCATGGAAGTTTGGTAAGGCTGCCAATGGAATAGGCTTTGTAGGCGCGCCAGCTCCTAGATTCCCAATGGGAAATTCGACAGTGGAGGTTGTGGGAGCCATAAATATCTTCCAATAATCACTAGGGATTTCAACAGGCTCTGTGGAGGATGGTCGGGGACTCCTCACTACTGGAACGCGAGTTGCTTTAGTGGCACTTCCCTGGTCTCTTGGCGATACCAATATCCCCTCGTTTCTTCTTCCTGTGTCTTAATGGTTCAAGCCCTTGACTACAACTTCCTCTCCCTTACTAGAGCAGTCCGACTATGTCGATGTTCTACTTGGGATTTCTTCCTCTGCTATCACCAATGTAAGATCCTCTTGGTCCGGTCTACTGCTGATTATTTCTTCCACTACTGGAGGACCCTGTTGTACCAAATCACCAAGGGATACCATGGCCTACACTGGTTGATCCACTGATTGTCCCTCAGACTTCACTCTCCTAGCCCCTGGCCTTGCAGTTACGTGAGAAGATGCTTCTGACTCTGCCTTTTCTATAATCTGCTGAATATAAGTTTTTCTTCCCAGATCTGGTCTTCCCCTTTTTGGGGCTCTCACTCCACCCCTCTTATTTGGTTCTTTGTTCATACAAAAATTGGTATGATGGAAGGTCTGTGTATGAAGCTACAATGCTCCAATCTTGGAGTAAGGTGTCAAAAGACCATTCCTTCCCCAAGATAAAAGAGTTCACAAAAAAAAAAAAAGACAGCAGAACAAAAATCTAGGGTTTCAGGCCCGAAGCAGGGCGTTAAAGATCTCCTCCTCCATGGGACAAGAACCAAAATAGCACAATCCACAGGAAGACCTAATATTACTAGATATGAAGCATGGTGTCAAAATACTCCTCCCTCTCCAGGGTAAAAGCTAAGGTTTCCCCACAAGACGCTAGTAAATTTGGCCCAATTTCCGACGGCCAATTTGTCAGTTTTCTGACACCTAGTCATCGCAAGAGTGACAGTTTGAGGCACTTTAAAGTGTGGCTAGCCATAACTTCAGTCTTCCGACACTTCCATAAAGTGTCGGTATTGCGACACTTGTTCCGACGTTTTGCAGAAGCGTCGCAATACTTGTTAGGGATCTGTAATTTTAGCAAATTGGTAAGACTAAAACTACAGAAGCAACATTGTTTCAACCAACTTTGGGATTCAAGGATCTATCCCTCTTGAATCTGGAGATGGATCTCTCCAATAAGTGCAAAGATGGATTTGTCTTTGAAGTTTGGGGTTATGATATTAGGCTAGTTATAAAGGCCAAGGGTTTATTTGTTTTTTGGGTGGTTGAGCATGATTACTGTTTGAGGTGTAAAGTCCCAAGTGCAAAGAGTTTCAAAGGTGAGAAGTTGCAAGCAATCAGAGTAAGCTTCGGCCAAAAAGATAGATAATTACAGGTTTTAGTCCATTGGGCTATGGATTCATAATAGGGTTTAATTGGAATAGCAAGAGGCAAGAGTGGTCCATGGGGCAAGTCATCTATGTCTAAGGATCTCTTTGAAGATTGATTTATGGAATGAAATGATACAACAACAAGGAAATTAGACAGATGCAGAACAAAGAGAAGCCCAGGATCTGATAAGTACTTTTAAACTAGTTAGCCTTTGACATAGACTCAAGAAGAACATAAAATCAAACTAGGATCTGGTAAGTACTTTTAAACTAGCCAGCCTTTGATACACTTTCAATAGAAAACACTTTAAAACAAAGGGAAACTTGAAGGCAACTTTTGGAGAAGAAACTAGTGGGCCGGGCTCACCACAAATCCTCTCCTAGCTCTGCTTTACTTGGTTACTTTCAAGCAAACACAAAGATAACACCGAATGGCCTAAGATCTGGTAAGTACTTTTAAACTAGCCAGCTTTTAACACATTCCAAGGGAAACGTTCAGATAGTTGTGGGGATAAAACTGGGACTAGGGCTCACCATATCTTCTTTAGTTCATCTTCACTAAACATATACTGAAAATAAAATTTAAGAATAACATTCAGCTAAGACAATAAGACGAGGGAACGCCAGCATTCCTATGTTTGAACTGAATTAAATCATTCCTAAATAACACAGTTTAGAAGAAAACATTCAGATAAAGATTTTCAGTCAGGGAAGGTTACTGCTGTATAGTAGGTCCTAACTCTATGCATGCTGTTCTTTATAAGAGAATATGAAACACAGTGGAAACAGAAACAAAATAACAAGTTACACTTAGAGAAACATCACCATCAACATAGACCAGGATCCCATAAATCAGCTTGTATTAATGCTCCAAACTAGTTACAGCTTTAAGTCCAGTGCTTTAGGTTAGCAACCATCTACACATCTCAGCCTAACCTATCGATCACCAGCAGAGCTCCAAGAGCCAGTGAATACTATGTACAATCAGAATTTTAAGCTCAAGTGTATATCAAAGTTCTACAACCAACCCGTCACTCATCTTCTTCAGAAGTATATATAGAAGAATGAGGAGGTGAGATCTGATAAAAAATCTCCAATTAAAATTAATACAGACTTAAGGGTTTCTTGGCCTTTGAGGGGCTTAATGAAGAAACTTACATGGGTGTACTCTGTATTAAATGTTTTTTACATAAAGATTAAGCTCAGTGGGAGCTTTTGTTGACGTTTGAGGCTCTGTGTAATGCTGAAGTAACTCTGCTGATATTTTGTCATTAAATTTCCTTGCAGAAGTAACTTTTTAGCTGTGCTGAGGCGAAAATCTTCATTCGATCAATAACTTCAGCCTCTGATTGAGTACTTTGAGGAACAGGTGGCACTATGGTAGCTGAGGAATCAATTTGCCTCAGGTGTGGCAGTGGAGGCTTTCTGTCTGTTGAAACACTTAAGATGTTCTTCTTTAACCATGTTTTAAATCAGGGATTAGGCTTTTGATAACTGTCTTAGCCGTAATCCCCGTAAAACTGTCTCTAATCCTCTGTTCTGATACATTTTGGTCTTTGGCACTGATACTCTTTGACTGTGCCCAATTCATGGCTTTCTTGCTTGTGTGGAGGGTCATGCAGGATTTATAAAGCATTAATGTTTTGATAAAGCACCGATGAAACATGAATTTGGAACCTGCGTACGATTTTCAATGATGGATCAGAGGAGGGAGGATCGTCACCCTCCGTTTCTGAATTTTCTTCTGTTATAGTGGAAAAACCATTGAAACCCTACAAAATACGAAAAACAATTATAAAATCTTGCATATATAGGTTTTTGCTGCAGAGGATATGTGGGGGAAGAGTGGCCGTTGGATGACATCATCCAACAGTCAGGATTGATCGGGAGAGATCGTAGAATCAGGCAAAAAAAAAGATTGAATCCGAGCCGTCGATCGCGCAGAGATCGACGGTCGAGATTGAACGAGGAGGAAGAAAAGGAGAATGAATCTGAGCCGTCGATCGCGCAGAGATCGACGATCAGGAGCAGAAGTTGAAAGTCAAACGGAGGGAATCTGGGCGATGAATTTTGGACCGTCGATCTGCAGATCAGATCGACTGCGAAGATGTTGTTTCCGCTGCACGGTAGCCTGATTATCGCGCGTGCATCTTCGACGAGTGATCTCCGTTTGATGATCAGCCCCAGATTGGACGGTGGACGTGAATATCACTACGTGTCCACGTTCGAACTTTAATGTGCGATGGACGGAGGTTTTCGGAACAGTGCCCAGGACACGTGTCGAGCAGTGTGTAGAATCGCTGGCGATCGGGAAAAAACTGCCCTTGCCCCAAAGGCGGTGCGATGGATACCACGCGGTTTCTGGAGTGGGGAACAGCTGGCAGAGACCACCAGGTAGACAGACTCCGCACCGTCCAATCTGTGGATTTAGATCGACGGTGGAGATTTAGTGGAAGATCGTACCGGCAGAAAACTTTACAAAATAGAATAAAACCCGAAATTTGCAAATAACAAAGGTTTTTTTAATATTTTCGGGGCGGAATAATTGTTTAAAATGGATAAGCGCCTGACTGACTTAGTGCATGGTTCTGGTGCCAGGGCGCATGGATGAAAAGGGTTAGAGACTTTAGCTGAAGGGGGCTTAAGCCCAATACATAGAAAATATGCATTTTAATGGTTTTTCAAGGATTTTGAAAGGGATTTGAGGCTTTCGATAAGGTTAAGAGAGAGTCTTAAAACCTTATCAAGGGTTTTTATGAAGTGGAAAGGGGAGAAACTTAAAAATGAGGGGTTTTCATGGGAAATGGAGGGATAGAAAAAGAGGTTAGTTTTTGAAGAGGAGGAAGGGGAAAATGGTGCTTGCAGCAATACTCTTTTTGGGAATGAGCAGGATTTCAGAGTTTTCAAGATGGGAACAGCGGTGAAGGTTTGGACAGAGGCATGAGGCCTTCAAAAGTCTTCAAGAGCCAACAATTTTTAGTAAGAAAAATTGTTCCTTGAAGGCTCAAAATAGATTTAGCCACCTTTTGGGATAATCAAATTTCACAGGTGGCTAACACGGGACTATGGAGGGAGAGGGTAAGGGGAATGTTGGGAATATTTCCAATTGGAATTTGGGGAATTGAAGGGTTTTAGGGACAGTCTCTAGGCTTTGGGATAGTAATTGGGGTTTGGGAATTTTGTAGCTAGGATTTGGGATAATGGGAATATGGGATAGGGGTAGATGAATTTAGGGATATGGGGGATAGGGAAATGGGTTGATGGAACTAGAAAAACAGTGAGGAAATAAAAAGTGAGGGAGTGATGGCCACAAAAAAAACAATGTATAAACCCTAAGGAAAAATTTCTTGAGCAAGGAAATAGGGTTTGAATTTTTTAATTAAATCCTCATAAAAATCATAAGACACATGTTTTATGGCATTGGAGGGATTGCTTGACTTACTTTGGACTGGAGGCAGCTGAGCAAATTTGAGTTTTGAATGAAATCGTGGTTTAATTCAGCTGGCAACTCTACGCCCCACGCCACAAACCCAATGCACCACGCCGGTTATGTGCATCGCGCTCGTGTGTTTTTACCACTGTGGAGGCCGACCCAATGCGTCGCGCTGGCTCTATGCGCCGTGCCTCTCAGCCAATGCACCACGCCCACAAACTTGCACAACTACACTATGATTTTGTGACCACGAGCTTGCTTCCAATTTCTCTTGTTCTTTTGGATGCAAATGAGCCCTTTGAACATGGAAAAGGACTTATATACCAACGGCTTTGATTTTCCACTCCAAAAACCCACTTGATAATGTTTTACATTTGACACTTTTTTAAAACTCTGTTTTAGGAAATTTACTTCATTTTGCCTATGATTAACTAAATGATTTGCTTTTGTTTGCCTTGCAGGGTTGCTGAAGTTTGAAAAGGTGACCAGGGTTGCCTTTGAAATTATTTATAAATGAGAGAACATGAAATTACATTAAATTTATACAAATGAAGGTAAAATACTCAATTTTTCTCAAAACAGAGTTTTGAGAAAAAATACATTTTTAGGCATATGATGATGAAACTTTTTAGTACTGGAACTTTATTCAACCTCCTCATGTGCCTACTGACCATTATTGGACATTTTGAAGACCTTATTGATGAAACCCTAGACCTAATGGGACTAAAAACCTAAAAAATGACTCTTAGAAATTTAAGGACAAAAAGTGAGCGCAGATGATTTTGATGAAAGGAAATGCGCCAGCAGGTAAAGGACATGAGGGAAATGTATAAAAATCCACTACCGTCAGATGATCCATGCTCCTAATGGAATGCAGCTGACCGAGTGAGACACCTATGCAATGCAGCAAGAGAATTTTGATCACTAACGGAAGGATGAAGATCTGAGAGCACAAACATAT
>JAXQQM020062777.1:0-54226 GCA_034641835.2 Pinus albicaulis
TGCACAGAAATGAGTTTATGTCTGATTTGGTCTGACACATGACTCAAGAATGTATGTCCAAGATGTTTATCTAATTCCCCATTCTCCCTATATATGTTCATGTACTTTACTTACAAATCTTAGTCTTTTCCACAATACATAACACATGGATAACTATGTGTCCATCCTCACTCCCTCTCAACTTAGGAAGAGTAATCCACAAGCCCAGGCTTGTATCAGAAGTATTCATACTTCCCTTGCATTAGCTACCTATTCATCCATGTATATTTGTTGTAGCTTCTTGGCTCCTATCTACATCATATTCTTGAATGATAAATAATTTCTACCTTACATGAAAAGGTAGTTTATCTAACAATATTTATAGGGTATTACAATTGAATTCGACACACCGTCAAATAGTCCATCAAATGTTTTATAGAGCCAAAATTGTTCAAAAATAATTGTACAAACTTCCATATCTTCTTCCTCCACGGTGTAACAGAATCCCGCTTCATCCTTTTTCCAATAAACCATACCAAATCCCAATCATTAGTATTATCTCTACTCATAATTAACGTTGTTAACCAAATTGATGTTCCTCAAGTCCCAATTTGTATTGTAAGGTCCTTCATGTCAAATTTTTCTTCTAGCTCCCTCTAAAGTAAATATTTCTTCCTTTTATTCATGTTTCCTTCTTTCCCAAAATATGAGGTCTTATTTATTCATGATGCTCCTTCAAAATGTGGGATAACTCTTATAACTAAGGCAATTATCTTAACATGATCCTCTCCCTCTTACCAGTAGAACCTTCTTGCTTCCATGCTTTAATTTCATACATGCTAGATTTTTACTTTTTTGATGCATACTTCAAACTGATCTATTCTTTCAGCATTCACGTTTTTCCATGGTTCAGGAAAAATCACGTGATTTTCTACATCCATTTATTTATTTATTTTTTCAAAGCTAGGAAACTCTTATAATTGACCCGCTAAAATTATTAGGAGGCTATGGAAGAAAAAATACAATTAATCAAAGTGTATAGACAAGATATTATCCAAAGATAAAGACAGTAGCAACATAACTAATTGAAGAAAGGAGATGTAGAGTACTTATCTTTTTTGAAGAGAATCAAATCCCTCTTAATATTGTACTTCTTGTAATCATCATAGTCCTCACATTAGCATGATGTCATTTTTTTCATTATCAAGAGATAGGGTTTATTCTTTCAATGGAAACGCTTATTCCTAGGGTTTAGTCCCTAAGCTTTTCTTAGTTCGAACTTTTCTAAGGTTTACAAACCCTAGATGCTTCAATATCTAAAATACTCAACACCTTTCCTCTTCTAAATTGCAAGCTCTACATGTATACAAATGTGTTAGCTACAAATTCTAGAAATTTTGTTTATATGTCTTCTATATTTGAGTTGGAGATCCTCGATGTTTTGATTGTCTTACTCTAATTGTAGCACAAAATTTTAGCCTACATATGCAAGGATATGATATAACACTTAAAATATTGATTATGTCGATGTCCTGCATACAAGAGATACATGCATTATAGCATAAATCCATGAAAAATAGAATTATAAGATTATATATATTTGAGATCATTATTTAGATGAAATTAGGAGGCATTAATTGCAAGAGAACTTGGAATGGATTTACAATCTAAATATGTGCCTAGTTCTTGAGATGTGATAACAAGATATTATATGTACCTCTTCCACCTCACTTTTCCAACCTCACTTGTTCTCCATTTCTTCCGTTGAGTATGGTACCATAATATAACTTCCTTGGGATACTTCAAAGATATATTATCATAGTAAAGTTAGACTTATTATCATGGTAGCTCAAGTCAACTCTTCAATTTTATTCATAATAAATCTACAACTTCTTTGTATGGTCTCCAAGAGGTTTTAACATCAACCTTCGTGTAAGTGTCACAATCCTTCGCATGATCCAAGGGTACAAACCTCCACATAAATGAAAGATATAGATATTCAAAATATATTTGCATGAGCAATAGGTATAGGCCTTTGGTATTGATTTAACAAGAACAATAATAAGATAATTTTCTTCATATTATACCTTCAACCATACTTCTCTTTGCTTAATATATGAAGACTTTAGACTTCGAGATAATCCTAGATCAAGGTAGATATAATGGTATAAATGCTTCAAACTAATGCATGTTTTACTTCATCCTTCAATTCTTCCTTAAGTATGGGTTGCTTTAAAAGATAATGGTTCATCTCCTAGTAATTTCTATTGTCTTTACATAATTGGTTACCAATGTATAGTGAGCTTCACGTGTTAGTTATATATTATTGGTCTGACACAGGGACTCAACCCCTCTCATTGATATAGGTTGACTTAGTGTAATATATACTATGTTCTATTATTATGTATAGTGTAACCTTCATGGATTTTTGCCACAGAAATAAGCTTATATTATTTTACATACAAGTATCATCTCAGATTTTTCAGGCCTTAATTCACAAAGTTACCATCTCGGGCTAGTGTTTCATATTGTTACAAGCTTAACCTTATCACTTTCAGGGAGTTTTGATTCCTTATCACTCATATCATAGTCTTTTCACATAGATAGTTTCTTATCTTGCACAATTTCTTAGATTTTTGCATCATAGTGTAGTTACCTTGTAATATTTGAAAGGTTACATAGATAAGGTGATTCATTTCTTCATCACAAGTCCACAAATTTTTCATAGAAGATAGATTCTACAAGTAGCTCGTATGAATTACGAGAGTTTATGCCATTGTCCAAAGAAACTCAAATCCATCAAGATATGATATTGTCACATTTCATAGAGGCTTAGATTATTTTAGAGATGATTTCAGATCATGAAGAGGACTTGATCCTTCATATAGTAATAATTCATACCACTATCTGTTTCGGGGAAATCTCACCCTAGAGGTTGGTTGGGGTACAACCTCCACAGAGCAGGGGCATGCTACTCAACAGAGACTCACACAACCATGCACGTTCAGAAAAACTAAATAGAGTAGAATGATAAAGTTACCCGTAGGTCCTATGGTTGAAGTAGATCCACGTGGGATCCAAACCCCCTGCAACCGTCCTTCCTTCTTAACCTGAAATACAAGAAGAAACCAGCACAAAGGACAATTTGTACAGCATATGTCTACTCTAAATGTTAGTGAGATTCGTATAAAACATTAAATAAATCATAATGAATGCTTGTATAACAAATATTCTCATACATATAAGCATACACTAACACGTTTATTTCGGGAACAGCATGGTACTTCTCTATTATAAATAGCATGTACAAAAGTACGAGTGGAGAGATCACCTGATCCTTCCAAGGCCTTCGCAGACCATTGTCCGGATCCGTCCAGCCGTTGCCTCGCTCAGACTCCTTCCAAACTGGTGCATACGAGATAACATATAAAGGGATGTGTATCTCAAGGAAACAAGGGTTTCCTATAATGAACTGGGAAAGTGCAGGAGGCACGGGGAATCGGACTTGGATAGGGAATACCAACAGAGTATAATATCAATAAATCTCTCTCTCCCTTAGGCCATACACATGAGGGCTTTTTATAGTCCCTCCAAGTAGTTTCAACAGTTGGAAACAGTTGGCCACGGGCTGGGGTGGTTGAACTACCTGAGTAACCATCAACCCAGCACGAAATTAGGGATTTTTTATATATTTTTTAATCATTTTAATGGCATACGCGGAAAAGTGCAGCTGGACTCGCGTATACACGCGGAAAAGTACGGGCATAGTCGCGTATGGGGATTTTTACACTGTTTTTAAGTGAATTTGTCCAAGTCTATAGGAATGGGTGCCCAAAAGCCATAAAAGCAATCATGAATCATATGAAGGTGAGAAATGATGCTATAACAGATGCCCCCTAATATATGAGGTCAGAAGGGGTACATGATGGCCGAAATGTATTATACACATAGAAAGAACTTCGCAAGGACAAGAGAGGACTTCACCAGATTTCAGCCTGCCAAAAACCAATGAAAGAAAACAGAGAGTCAACTCATGCTGAGGCGGGCATACCCATGCTCAGTCAAAAATACATCATATAGAAAGTACTGAATAGATCCAACATGTATACAAGTATATCTGAACTGAAAGTACACAATGAATCATCTGAGCATGGCCCGGAAATACAAGTCTGAATCAATGTCCAAGTATCACATATAGAAAGCTGATCAAAGATGGTGCAACTGGATGTCTGATCAAGTAACTGAATCTCCAAGTACCGGATCATAAGTGGTGGATCAAACGGTACAATCACGCAACTCGGGAGCCAACATATAGGATGCTGCTGTACTGAACTGCAACATATAAGGGTGGACAGCATCACTGGCAGAAACTGAAAGGACTGTCACAAGTGAACCGAAAAATGCTGATGCAACCCGAGGTCTTCACCGATCACTATGGCACAATTCTACACAATGGGAATAAATGAGCTGAAGTCGACCATGTGAGAAATCGTTGGATTACCGGGCAATGATGAATCTCGTTAACCAACGCGAGACAACCCACCGATAATGATAATGAGTGTCAAGGTGCCCCAGTACAATCTAACAAGTGCGAATGAATGAGTTGAAGTCGAACACTTGAAAGAATCTACCAATCAGGAGGCAATGATGAATCCCCATTGTCGATAGCGAAGAGTCTGCCACTGATGACTGAAAACCCTAAGGTACTGACAAAAAGACTCTAGACCTTATTCCCAGAGCAATGAGTCGGAGTCGATGGGAAAAGATCTATTGGAAGGAAGGCATTAAGGCATCCCACATCAGTCCAGCGCGAGTGTAACCCGCAGGCCAAGATTTGGAAGGAATCGGACGAAGTAGAGTGACGGAACCAAAACCAAAGTACGTTTCCGACATGCACAAGATGAAGCTAGCGCATGGAAGAAACCCTCTGAACCAACCAATAATGAAAGCTGACACAGAGGCGAGAAATCCACCGATAGGGTCAAATGGAAATCAAGGTACCGCACGAATCCCAAGTGTGATAATGTGTGCTGACGTCGAACACAGGGGAAACCACTCAGTCAAAGACCCATGATGATGATCAAATGCTGAGCACGAGGTCACCTATCAATGATGGAAATAGGCCCAAGGTGCGGCTCTAGGTTTGCTCTCAGAGCAATGTGTCGTAGTCGATAAGAGACAAACCCGCCGGCAAGAAGTCAATGGGGACCCTCTCAAACCAGCACGAGCAGAAGACCAAAACATCTAATGTGATAGAACATGATACTGACAAAACCGGGAAGGCCGACTGAATAATGAGTCAAGAGACACCGCAGAATGGCCGACTCAGGCTAGACTTCCCTTGAACAAAAGCACAACTCATGATGACCATGGCAGTAAAAAGTGACACTGTATAAGTCTGTTATGCAGGAGGCACAACAAACTCTCCATATGATTGGAAGAGATAACCAACCGGGGGAGAACTGACAAGTGAAACATGGTAAAGGCTGAACCTAGGTCAAAACTAGAACCATCCCAAATGAAGGAAATATATGTAAGTATATGTGCTTTGTTCAAGGGCGACAAAACTGACTCTGTACTGCCATCAAAATAACGAAGATACATCCCGTTCCCGCTCTTTTTGTTATATTTGATTTTTTTGTCTTTTTCATATAATAAGCTTGAAAAAGAATAAAAGAATGCTATGGTACAATGGATAGAACGAGTATCAAGAAAGCAGATGCACTAGTTCCTGGGATTGGAACAATCCTATGCTCAATGCAAGGTGGCGAAAACTGGTCAGTGATACTCAGAGGAACGTTCCATCCATGGGTACAAAGGTGTCAAGTCGTGATAGCTAAGTGCATGCAGTGGTTAACTTGTACAGAAAGTCAAGGTCAAAAGTTGGCTTAAACATCGAGTCCAAATGAAGCCGGCTAAAGGCCAGGATAAACAAGTAGCCAATATGCAATGCGGTAATACAACTTAACGACACCAGGGAGCCTCTAGGGTATAAGCCAGAAAAATGATAAGTGATGAAGGAGAAGAATGAAGCTTCAACACGAAAGACATGGCGGGACTAAAGAGGACTCCCGAGCCTACATAAAAAGCAACATGGGCAACAAGTGATAGCGAGGAACTAACTAGGAAGCCCATGTAAAGGAAGGCTCTACCATCAAGTCATGATTAAATAATCGGCGAGTGAAATGGGTGTAATACTCATGACCTGATGGGATCGACCCTAAGGAAAGTGATCAGTATGGAGGCTAGTATGCAAAATGCAACGGAAAGTGATTCCCTAACCTAAATGCTAGTGAAGATCATATACCTGCCGTGACGAGTCGGAAAACATGGATCAAAAACCGGGAAAAATCTCAAAATCGTCAAAATGTACCTGAAATATACCAAACTGGGCACTTCCAAGCAATCGAGTTATACAACATAAGATAGATCGAAAAAATAGGCATAAGGAATTTTTGCAAAAATTTTCAACTTTTTAGCCATAAATACACAAATTACCTCCCATTTGGTTCATTATTGCATAGCTGATTTGGAAAAAGTGCTCTGGAGCTAAAAACTTGTTTCGGAAAATCAGGAACAACCGACCGTCGGAATTCAGCGAAACTTCAGGTAGGCTCCTTAATCATCCTGTTTATTCATTTTGTCCATTTGGAATTTAAAATTAAGTGATTTTTTTCCTTAAAACCCTTGCTAAAAAATGCGTACCTGCGCATACGCGGGTTCAATGAAGGAAACCCGCGTATACGCGCGACTGTGTACAGGGAAAACCGCATATGCGCAGGGCCGAAACTTAAAAAGCGTATCTAATGCAAATTTTGATGAAATTTCTCAGGATGACCATCTCATGGAGGGAACGTGAGCATAGCGCAATAGACCAAGAGGTCATGCAGGATCGCGCAGCACAAAATGTCCTCTAAAACTGTGGATTGTTCAAATTCTTTAAAATGGCCAATATGAAAAGTAATGTGCGATTGCTTGAAATGCTCGTAAATTACTGGGAACCAGATCAGGATTGCTTCATAATTGATCAGATGCCACTACGCATAGAAGTGGAGGATATATATTTCATCACTGGACTTTCCAGGAGGGGAGATCCAGTGGACTTACACGGAAAGCCCCTGGGAGGGTTAACCGTGGAAGACTATGTCCACATATATTGCGTAGATAATTCCAAAAAGGTTGGAACACAGATTGCAATTAGAGATATCAGGGATTTGCACATGAAGATTCTCCTTTTCACCATCGGCAGAGTGGCAGGATCTGCCTCACTACATCAGGCGTCTAGGACGCAAATGAGCATAGTTGTAGAGTGCTTGGTTCATGTGTATGATTGGTGCACAGCCCTGCTACTGAACATGAAACAACAGCTGACTTCCATTCGCCAAGCAAATACTAAACATTTTGGCTATGGGACCATTTTGACAACATTCTTCTTTGAGAGGATTCCAGCTCTGAGACCCAGAGTGATCTCGACCATCAGCAGCCCGCAGGACCCAAGAATTGCCCGTTGGGCAGACATGATGAAGAGACTGGGGGGCAGTGAAGTACCCCGCACCACATGGGACGATGAGTTCTTCCTTTGGTGGGGAGAACAAATCATCGCAGTGGGCGACTATCCCTATGTCGGGATGGACTTCCGAGGAGATCCAGATCTAGTACTTCCACCCGGTGCAGCATGGGGAGCAGTCGGTAAATTTTTGCAAAAAATTTTGACTTATATAATTTTTTTTGGATTTTTTCAAATATGTATGAAAAAATGAAAAACAAACATGTTTTTGATTGGATTCATAATGACTGACGATTAAAAATGATCATGTTTCAGATGTTGGACCAGTTAGACCTGAGGGTCTCCCGCGCCATAAGCGTCGCAGGGGCGAGGCAGAGAGTGTGGATTCAGACAGGACACTCCAAGCCGTGCAGAGAAACTTGGAGGGATTAACTCGCCAAATCCCTATGGCTGATGTGGAGGACTTGCCTGAGGCCGTCCAGAGACGGGTAGTAGGAGTACCACGAGACTGGGTTAGATTATTCCGCCGTGTGGCCACTGCAGTTACGTTCTATAGGAACACTACTGCTGGACAGGGACCTCGGGAATAGACAGATTTTATATATTAGATGAATGTATATTCTTTTTGAGACTGAACATGATGGGGCATAAGCCCAAGTTTTGTACGGCATTTATGGATCCAAATTTTGTAAAGTTTTTGAAACACTCTGATGATATATATATACAGCGATATTTGATGTGATGTGATAAATGTATCAAATGTATGATGTTTTTGATGATTAAAAATTTATTGTATTGAATGATTAATATGCCAATCCAATGCTTGATTAGCTAATGAGTTAGCAAACCAATTGTCAGCTCGAGGAATATGAATGAATGTTAAAAATTGAAATGACCTTTGTAACAAACGTACCCTCAAGAACAATCGTAATAAAAATGGATCTCGTACCCGATAAGTGTTGTTCAACTGCGACACCACCAGCTGGGAATCCAAAAAAACTACCAACGAATCAACACCCAAAGATATTGCCTCCGAGAGTAGATGAACCACTGCAGTGTATTCTGCTACATTATTGGAAGCAGGACCAATGCAGACTGCTCTTGATACTAACAGCTGACCGGGTGGATAATGAAGCACCCAAGCCGCGGAAGCTAAGTTCCGGGTGTGTCTACTAGCACCATCGGCGAAACCAAAATGACTCATGACATCCAACACAACCTGCCAAAGCAGATCAAAAACATCACCAACTCATCAAAAATCGAAAATCAATCAGATATGTACAAAACAAAAACTACAAATATATACAAAAGCAAGATGCCAGGCCAAAGCCTAGGCATAATAATTTTTAAGATAGAGCCCATTTCGGGGCTCCGACAACTTGTTCCCTTCGAAATCAACCAAAGTATAAGCTCCTTTCTTAAGGACCTTTTTAATGATATAGGGGCCATACCACATTGACTTAAACTTTCCTGCCCCCAAGGCATCTTTTTCTTGGGCATAGACCAAAACAAGGTCACCTTCGGAAAAGACCCTAGGCTTAACCGCCTTATCGTACTGAACTTTAACTCTGTTTTTATGCGCTTCATTCATCGTGGCGGCATCTCGACGCTGCTCATCGAGATGTTCCAGATGAAGAAGCCGCTCTGCTAGACTAGAAGTGTCAGGAAGAAGCTCAACAGCTAATTTAAGGGAAGGAATCTCGCATTCAATGGGAAATACGGATTCCACCCCGTGCACTAACTGAAACGGAGTAAAGCCAGTTGCAGTTTTCACTGACGTCCTGTATGCCCAAAGTGTAGGATATAGCATAATATGCCAGTTGGATCTAGCTTTATCAGTTGTCCTTTGAAGAATTGTCTTCAAGGATTTATTCACGGCTTCCACTTGCCCATTGGCCTGAGGATAATATGGAGATGAATGCTCCTGCCGGAAACCCAATTTGAGAACCAACTCAGCCATCATACTATTCTGAAAATGACTGCCATGGTCAGTGACAATCTCTCTAGGTATACCAAAACGAGCGATAACTTGGTTGAAAAGGAACAAAGCTGCAGTCTCACCATCGTTCCCAAAAGTAGGCATAGCCTCGACCCACTTCGTAAAGTATTCTACTGCTACAATAATGTACTTGTGACCTTTTGCCGAAGGCGGGTTACAAGTAGTAAAATCAATACCCCACTTTGTAAAAGGACCGACAGTAACGACTGGAAAAAGCGGAGCTGGATGAGCGCGCATTTTTCGAGTATACACCTGACAAGGATGACACCTTTTGACCGATTCAATACAATCTTTGAAAATCGAGGGCCAAAAGTATCCTGCACGCAAAATCTTTTGGGCTGTAGCAAGCCCCGATAAATGACCCCCACAAGCTCCACTGTGAGAATCATTGAGCACAGCCTCGGCTTCCTCGAGAGTTAAGCAGCGTCTTAGGATTGAATCAACCCCTCGACAGTATAAAGCATCACCAATAATCAGATAATTCTTGGCTAAGTGACGCAGCTTACGACGCTCATCTTTCGAGAAAGAAGAGGGAAACTTCGCAGTCTGGAGATACACAATGATATCCCCATACCAAGGATCCTGTGGAGAGATCAGAAACAAGTGTTCGTCCGGAAAGGACTCATCATAGATCATCTCCTCTCCATAAGGCAACTCGGAGATCAATTCCGCAAAACTAATGACTTCTTGGATTTGGCAGACATGAACTCGAGATCAAATTCTTGTAGAATCACAATCCATCTATTATATTTGCCCCCAATCACTCGCCTGCTGAGGACAAACTGAAATGGATTGGCAGCTGCCAAGACATAAGTTTTGCGAAGAATAATGTAATGCCGGAGTCGCTGCACAGCATGAACTACTGCTAAGGCTAACTTTTCTATCGGGGTGTATCGCAGTTCAGGTCCTACCAGTCCTCGACTAAGGTAGTAAATAACATGCTCAGCAAGAGCATCATCCTCCTGAACCAGAACCATACCAATGGTAGATTCTGCTGTAGCCAGATACAAAAAAAAATCTCTGCTATAATCGGGTGGACTCAGTAAAGGAGCAGAGGTCAATGCCTTTTTCAAAGCATCGAACGAGCGTTGAGCGTAGTCGTCCCAAAGAAAAGGAACTCCTTTCTTCAACAATCTCATATATCCCTTTGTAATCTCAACATAATTGACGATAAACCTCCGAAGAAAATTAGACTTCCCTTGGAGACTTTGAAGCTGACGGATGGAAGACGGGGGAGGAAACCAAAGTATTGCCTCAACCTTGAAGGGATCTACCCTTATCCCTTCCCTTGACACAATGAATCCCAATAGTCGACCGGATGTAACCGCGAAAACGCACTTGTTCGGATTCAATCGAATTTTATAAAAACGACATCTTTCAAATATTTTCCGGAGGTGACCAGGATGATCCATCCTCTTTCGAGAATGAGCAGCTAGATCATCTAAGTATGCCTCGATAATCTTCTTGATGTCGTGGAAGACGTAAGACATGGCCCGCTGAAAGGTAGCTCCAGCATTTTTAAGACCAAAAGGCATTTTCTTGTATGCAAACGTACCCCAGGGACAAATAAATGCAGTCTTATGTTGATCTTCAGGACGGATAGTAATTTGATTATAACCAGAGAAACCGTCCATGAAGGAGAAAATCTCGTTACTGGCACACTCGTCAATAATCTGATCGATGAAAGGTGTGGGGTAATTATCTTTAGGACACGCCTTATTCAGGTCTCTGAAATCGATGCACACTCGAATCGTTCCTTGCTTTTTATCTACCGGAACGAGGTTTGAAACCCATTCAGTCAGAGGAACTGGGAAAATGAATCCCGCCTTAAGCAGCTTTTCAACTTCAGCTTTGATAGCTGCTGCCTTCCTAGGATTGACCGGACGAAGTTTTTGCCTGACCGACTTAGCGTTTTCATACGTCTTGATCTCATGCTGGACAATAGATGGGTCTATGCCAGGCATTTCCTCATAAGACCAAGAAAATACATCCCTATACTCTTTGAAGAGCTCGGTATAGATTTGAATCTCCTCACGGGAACATTCAGCTCCAATGAAGACATTCTCGACAATATTGGGATCCCTGGAGATGTTCACCGGGATAGTAGGAGAGATCACAGCCATGTTTCCTTCAGCATATACCTGCGTTGGTGCCAAAGGACTCAAGATTGGGTGAACAGGACCAGGAGACTGAGGACTTGGAAAACTTGTTTCGACTTCGCTCAAGTCAGGTAGGAAGTAAGACCGATGATGCAAATCATCCCACGGTCTCTCTACACCAGTAATTGCTTTGAGGATGGCCTCTTGAGATGGAAGAGTGGTAGCAAGGCAATCCTAAGCAGAAGATGAACTAAGAGTCCAATCCGGAGCCACATCTCCATCTAATTCCTCTGGTAAAAGAGAAACTGGCACGGAATCTGCAGAGTCAACAATAGATCTATAAGAAATCTCAGTTGCAGACATAGGAAATGTCATTCCACCCACTTGACCTTCTTCTAATGTGGAGGTAGGAGAAGGTAAGGTCCAAGGGTCAGAAAATAATGAGTTCGAAGAACTCTCTTCGAGGGAGCCTTGGAGGATGGGGAAATAACATTAATATGAACCTTAGGAGGAGGAAGATCGAAAGTACCCATCAGGGAAGAATACATTCCAACTCCTAGATTCTCAAAAGGCGCCTTAGTATTATCCAACTTAGGAATAGATGAGTCAGAAGACGCATCCAGGTCTACAGGAGGACAGTCCAGTTGATCCACTGTAACGATCCTCCCTTCGTGGGGGAAACATACAATTCGAAATAGTGAGGATGCAATGGCATCCATCTCATAAATCCAGTTCCTCCCCAACAGAAGGTTGTAGTCCAAGGCTGCATCCACTACCTCAACCTCTATGTTGACAGTTTCCCCCAACACGGATAGGCAAGGCGGGACAATACCATGGGAGTGCCGCGGAAATGACCATCGAATACGGTAAGAACAGTGCTAGATGGAACAACTTTGGGAGATCCAAGTGTCTTCCAACATGCGAGAGACATTACGCATGTAGAAGCACCCTCATCTACCACCGTTCGAAAGATATTGGTCACATAATGACGATTTAATGTGAAAAGCCATGTGATGAGGAAGTCTCTTCTTAAAGTTAGTCATATCGAAAGTAATCAGAAGAGAATTTTTCGGATCAACAGCCCCAATGGCAGTGAGCAAAGCACTGCGTTGAGCCGGATAAGACTGGAGTACCTCTAAAGCTGAAATAGCACAAGGACTCTGCGCCAGATCTTCTAAAATCGAGTAGTTCTGGGCAGCCCTCGCGTTCGGATTAATCGTTGACCGCTTAGAAGATGCTTTTGGCATCCGAGGCATAGACTCAACAGTTGGCTTCGTAATGTGAAGCGGCTCAGTAGCATCAGGAACTTCCCTAGCTTTCGAAGATTCCTCTCCGCCATAATCACGGGATCTCGTAGCGACATCCACATGAGCACTCATCATAAAGATGTTCGATGGAATTTCCCCTTCCTGGGTACTTCCAGAGGAAGCCCCAGGATTTTGGTTCGTGCCAACAACTAATTGCTGCCCTTGAGGAAAAGGGTTTGTTAGCACAGCCTGGGAACTAGAAGAACCCTGCTGAGATAACAGGCGCTGAGAATCCTGAATTTTAGGGCAAAGGTGTGTGAGATGGTCTCCAGCACAAAGCTTGCATGGAAACTTCACTTTCTTTTTCTCCTTTTGACCTTCACCAACACGCTCGTTGGTTTTATTTTCATTGCCCTTCCCCATTCATTATCTTCTTCTTGTTGTTCGTCCCTTCTTCTTCCCATCGGATTGTTGATTTCCTTTGGGCTCAGAAGATTGGACAACATTTATGGACAAAAGGGCGGTGATGAATCAGCAGGCACAGCCTGACCATAAGGAGCAGATTGTAAAGACAACTGCTGCAGTTGAGAAAGCAGGCTGGCTGCACCACTATTGACCGATCCGACAAGCCCGTCACCATGCGGACCAGGTTTATTTTTCGACAAATCCAATTTGGAGCGAGGAGCATTGGACAAATACTTATAAAGGACCCCAGACTGAGAATAGATCAGTTCCAGCTGCTGGGCCCTAAAAATGGCCTGCTCCTCGGAAAATACCCCGGATAGGGATACATCTTTTGAAATATCTGACTGCAGGGATTTGAGAAACCATTCGAGAAGGAATTCACCTAGAATATGAGCTTTGATAAGCCCCTTCCTTCTCCTCCATTCCTGAATGTGATCAGAAATGTGCATTGCCTCATCCTGCTTAAAATTAGCCAGGAGTTCGGTCCCAGCCTCATATCTGACAGGCAACTGAAAATGGTTAAAAAAAAAAAAAAAAAGAGAAATGTGACGAGACAACTCTCCGTGCGGCGAAACTGCCCCCGAGTGAAGCTCTATATACCATTTGGTTGCATTTCCGATTAGGGTGCGTTGAAATAATATCAACCTAATCGAGTCATCGATCAGGGAGTTCGAAGAGCACCATAAGTGGAAAGTGGTGATGTGGTCCGCCAGATCCTCTCCATTCTTACCTTCAAACTTAGGAATTTCTGAAGGAAGTTTGGTCGGGACCGAAGGCCACCCCGGACTATAGCGAATCGGGTCATTAGTTAACTTCGACAAGTCTGGCAAGTTTAACGTTGCCAGAAACGGTAAGCGAGGCGGAGCATGAGAATTCCATCCTTGAGGGGATGGATTCCCAACATTCTGAAAAGAATAGCCTGGATTTGATAAGGCACCAGGCTGCCAGAAAGAACTCATAGAAAACGGAGAAGAACCTCCTCCCCACGCCGAGTTACCAAAGCCCAGACCAGTTCCCCCCGCTGAAGTGTTAAATGAAGAGGAGATCCCCTGATAGGGGTTCCAAGCATTAGACAAAGGAGAAAAGGTCTGATATGCACTCGACGAAGGGAAAGAAGCATTCCCTTGATGACCTGCGTAAAATTGGTTCCCTGCCCAGCCGTAGTAAACACAGGATTCCATCTCATAAAAGTAGTCAAACTTTGCCCCCCAGAACAAGGGTTGAAACTCTGGGTCTGGGATGTTAACGAAAACGACCCTAAAGAAGGACTGGAACTGGGAATGTGCCCAGTCCCAAAGGGGAACCACGAAACGCGAAAGTGATCCACTAGCCATGTTAGACATGGGTGTAGATCCGGGCGAGAAGCGACGAAAAGGTAAAAGAGGGATTTCCTTGTGGACATCCACGAACAAGGGACCGAGAATGGGAAGCATGCTTGGGTGAACCCGAGCCAAACACGAGCGCTAGAAGCAATCGAAGATGAATCAATATTGCCCTTTGTTTCGACGAAGCGAGGTGAATGCCTACGGCACTCATGGTGGCTTCGCGTTCCCGGTCGTGGCCATCGAAAGATAAGAATGATACGGAAAGATGCGGCGGTCCTCTCGGACTCGGTCGGAGTGTCTTTCGAATAACAAACGGATGATCAAGAGGAAGAGGAGATGGACCTGTAGCAGGAGGCTCAGGTACGTCTTCAATTTGAAAATCTCCTTCCTGAGGAAACAAAACTCGCGAGGTGAGCGGAACGCTCCTCTCGGGACCGACACCAGAATCAGCTATGAAACCTTCAGATCTTTGTGGAGGATCACTCTCCACTGCGTCAGATGCTACTGGATGGTAGCCACCTGCTAAATCACTCCTACGCCTTCTCGAAGAAGGCTCTGGACTCTCGGGAGATAACCCCCGGATTCTCCTCGAACTTCGAGGTGCTTGATCAGCCACTTTTATAGATTTATTAAATTAGACTCAAAAAAGTGAAAAGCTAGGCAAGCTAGGAGCAAAGAGCACTCTCTAAAATAAAAATCCCTAAGAAACAGCAAGCAAACAACCTCCAAGTATTTCCGCTCTGGGTTATGAGGACCGGACACCAAAATACAGGAAAGCGAATTATAGGGCCTTCCGAAAGCAGTCTGGGATGATTAGGGCCCAGAACAACTAGCGAAGGTATCAGAAACAGTTACGCCGACCTACAAACGATAGCCTTTGCCGGCTCAAGCACCCAAGCTTCGCAAGGGCACCCCCCGGAGAAATCTTCTTCCCGAAAGTGATGCGACGTCTGCCTCGGTACCACGGTATTCCCCATGGAGTCTGTGTGGAACCTAGGAGTGGCAACTATGGACACAAATATGTATCGAAGGTTTGGGCGGAACGGTCTTGAGGTCGAGATTCGGCTAATCGGAGGGGGGGTCCCTCTTCTCCTTCACTTCCCCTTCGACGACTCTCGGATGAGAAACTTTCAGTCCACCTCACGGAGTTGGATTTCGCTCCAATTAATCAACTTCTATGTTTGTTTGAGCGGCCTTGGAGAAGTTAACTCTCCACTCACCTATTCAAGGCCCTACAACCTAGCTAGTTGGTGATTGACACTTAATAAAACTTGCTAGTTGATTTTAGATTAAATCGCTTATTTTAAGGGCTGTTATATTAAGTCACAAGGATATGGAGATGAAACCAATGGTGTTTTGACGCAAAAGAAATTAATAAAAACTTAACAACATGCAAATGCAGTTCTTTGTCTTTTGATGAAAATTAATCTCTATACAAGTTCTACGAGACTAAAAAATTGTATTTTTCTTTTCAAATGGCAAACTCACACTCACAAAAACTAAGAAGCTAACTAAATGCTGAAATGCACCTAATGCAAATCACTACAAGCATGTAAATCCTAAGATGCAAAAAATCTCTTAAAACAAAGTGAAATTTCCCAAAGGCACCTTCAGTTTTAACTCTTTTTTTTGCCCAGAAAGCTAGCTCTCACAATCAAGAACTCTTAATATAAGACAGAAAAATGTTCAAAAACAAGAAGAAGAAATCAAATGACACCTCCTCCTCAAAATCAAGCCAAAAACTAAAAGCAAGAAACTTCACAAAAGCTCCAAAAGATATGGCGAAACGAAAACAAAAATGCAACAACAAAAAAAAAAACAAAACGAAATGTTTTTTGAGTTTTCGAAATGCGAAAACAAAAAGAAAAACAAATGTTTTTTGAGCTTTTTAGTTTTATAAAGAAAGAGCTCGAAAAGACCAAGCACAACTACCAAAATCCAAACCAAACAAGACTGAAATTCAGGCACAAAATTCAACAATGCTCCCAAACCTTATAAGGCTAACAATAGCAAGATCAATAAGAGCAAAAGAAGACCAGAACACTCAGCCACTCAGCCTAGAAAAATGGTGCAAACTCGTTGCAAACAAAAACTCCAAAGAAGCAAGAAAAGCTCTTCGAAAATTGCAACAAAACCTAGCCTATGGAACTCCAAGAAAACCAATCGAAAACGAAGCAAAAAATCACAATGCGAACCACAACACAAAGATAGGAGCGAGTCAGTGAGCAGAAGCTCTCTGTTCTGATAAAGCAGAACAGCCAAGAATGCTCAGAAAGCGATCTTGGAACCCAATCTAGAAGTGTCAGCACTAGTAACAACACTTTGCCAAAAATACTAGTTTTCACTCAAACGAAAGAGAGAAAAGACATGAAACCACTTCCTTCACACTCCAGTAAGCACAGAGACATTGTAGAAATAGGCCTCCACAGCCAGAAAGGACCAAAAAGTCAACAAACCCAGAAATTCAAAATCAGCCTAGGTATACGCGACCTAGCAGTTATGCAACCAGCGTGTATACGTGTCTGTGCTAAGGGAAACTCGCGTATACGCGGGTCCCTTTAGACAAACTCGCGTGTATACGCGACTGTGTGCAGAAAAAAAGCACGTATACAAAGGAAAATAATGAAAAAAATAAAAGGACAAGCCTGGAAAAGAAAAGGGGACTTGATTGTTGCCAAGAAAGCAAGTACCGAATTTGCCAAATGAAATTAAAAACGTAAACCTACCAAACAGCTGAAACCACCCAACAGGAGAATCACAAAAGTGTGATCCCCAGTGGATTCACCAGTTCTGTTTCGGGGAAATCTCACCCTAGAGGTTGGTTGGGGTACAACCTCCACAGAGCAGGGGCATGCTACTTAAGAAGGACTCACACAACCATGCACGTTCGGAAAAACTAAATAGAGTAGAATGAGAAAGTTACCCGTAGGTCCTACGGTTGAAGAAGATCCCGTAGGGTTCAAACCCCCAGCAACCGTCCTTCCTTCTTAACCTGAAAGACAAGAAGAAACAAACACGAAGAACTGGTTGTATAGCATATATCTACTCTAAATGTTAGTGAGATTCATATAAAACATTAAATAAATCATAATGAATGCTTAAATAAAAATATTCTCATACATATAAGCATACACTAACACGTATATTTTGGGAACAACATGGTACTTCTGTATTATAAATAGCATGTACAAAAGTAACGAGTGGAGAGATCACCTGATCCTTCCACGGCCTTCGAGCAGACCGTCGTCCGGACTCCGTCCGGCCCTTGCCTCGCTCGGACTCCTTCCAAACTGGGCATACGAGATAACATATGAGGATGTGTCTCCAAGGAAACAAGGGTTTCCTATAATGAAGCTGAGAGAAAGTGCGGGAGGCACGGGGAATCAGACTTGGATAGGGAATACCAACAGAGTATAATATCAATAATTCTCTCTCTCCCTTAGGCCATACACATGAGGGCTTTTTATAGTCCCTCCAAGTAGTTTCAGCAGTTGGAAACAGTTGGCCATGGGTTGGAGTGGTTGAACTACCTGAGTAACCATCAACCCAGCGTGAAATTAGGGATTTTTTATATATATTTTTAATCATTTTAATGGCATACGCGGAAAAGTCTAGCTGTACGCGCGTATACACGCGGAAAAACATGGGCATAGTCACGTATGGGGGATTTTACACTGTTTTTAAGTGAATTTGTCCAAGTCTGTAGGAATGGGTGCCCAAAAGCCATAAAGCAATCATGAATCATGTCAAGGTGAGAAATGATGCTACAACTATATCACATTCATGTTTTGCATGTTGATATCTTACATAGGTAATGTGTCACAAAATTCATACATTCCTTTAGGAAACAAAACTAAAAAATAATATGTTATACAACAAGGTGTAAGTCAAAAATATTCATCCATATAAAGATGATTTTATATTTCAAGGATATTTTCTTCACCTTCAATCTACTTCTAAATTTTGATATCTCATAAAATTCTTCGATACCACTCTTAGACCTTAGCTCTAATGCCACCATTGAAATTCATTTGAAAAATAGAATTCTGAACATGTATGACATGCTAATTGCAGAAATTTGATATATAAATTTTTCCCTTATTATTTACTTCATTTAGTTATGTCAACCACCAATTACATTAAAAATTTATCCATTCAAATAGAGATCATAGTTCACAAGAGATAAGAGACAAGAGACACCAAAAATTAGGCTCGGCCACCATTGAAAATTTAGAGCTGAGTTATATTAAAATATTTCTCTTACTTTGATAATTTCTTGTGATGTCCTTTTACTTAGCTTGATTAGCTTCTTCTTTAACTTGATTATTATTGTGTTTTCTATCATCAAACAATGAAGATCAAAGAGACGAGGACAAAAAATGTAGGTTGCTAGCCAAGGCCAAAACCTCTCTTCTTAAGAGGAAAAATCCACAAGAATTCTTCTCTTCTTACAGAATCTTGAATGACAAAATCTAAGACCTCGGACCCCTCCAAGAACAAGTCAACCTTTATCCTTGGTGAGCTTTCTTTAGATCAATTTTCACCCCAACGACTTTCTAGAAATTTTGACTTGCTGAAAATATTTCAGGAAACTTGATCAAAAAACTTTTCAACAACTTCAAATTTTCCAACAAGTTTAGAAACCTAACGAAAGAGAGAGAGATGTTGGGAAAAATACTGAGAGGGGGGGGTGAATCAGTATTTACTGCATATTCAAAACCTTTTTACTTTTGCATTCCTTAAAACCCATACGCTAATTTCCTTTAGCAAAATCGTGTATACACGCGGATATCATTCATACAACTCGCGTATTAGTAGAGATCTAAATATGCAGATATTTATTAACTTAGTTCTTTGCAATATTCATTCATCTGATGTTAGGTTATCAGTAAACATGTGCAGTAAAAACAGAATAAATCATCACACAAAGCATCACACATGAACACCAGGATTTTTTTAGGTGGAAACCCAAGTCGGGAGAAAACCACCGATATAGTTGCTCAGCCTTCAATATTTTATTATAGAGAAAACATCTTACAACATATGTGCTGGTGCAGACTCCTACCAGCACGCAGGCACCCAGCTGCGCTCGTTTACCAGCATCTCCTGGAAGGGGCTCCAACCCCGGCTCGTTTACCGGCCTCACAGAGGGAGGCTACAGCACGACTCATTTGTGACCTCTCCTGGAGAGAACTCGGCCCCACCTTGCTCTCGTTTACCGGCCTCACCTGGAAGGGAGCTACGACCCCACATTGGAAGGCTACAACCCTCAGCACCTCTATGGACCACGTTTCATCAATTTTCACACTGGATCCAACATCTTTAAAAGAGCACAACTTGTAGGCCTCATTTCATCATATTTTCAGACTGAACCCACTCCATACTTTTAAGCACAGTCAAACATGAAACTGATACAAATAACTCACCGACAGATATCAGTAAACCAGTAGAACAGATCAGACATTTCTTACCACAGACTTCAGCAAACCCTAGTTTGCATACGCGCTTTCCTTTCACTGATACCGCGTATACACGCGCTTCTGTTCACATAAACCTGCGTATACATCTGCACATAAACTTCACTGCGCATACGCGCTTTTTCTTTAGCGAAGCCACGTATATACGCGCTTCCTTTGCGGCGAACTAGCGTATGGATCTTCAACCATTACAGAGCTGCATACTTCTTCGGAGTACGGATATTAGGTTAAGTTCAACCCTTTACTTCAGACAGATGTTCGCCTCATCTCAGATCTAATCATTCCATAAACAGATCTAGCAAGTACAAATACATTTAAGATCTAGATACCCTTCTTCATCATTTTCTTCATTGGTGCATCATGCATTCAGATCTATCATTCAACTATAACCCTTTTCATTCAGATATACTTCAGAGATAAGTATTCATTCAAGCTAAGACATCTTGCATCCACACTCATGATTTGCACAATGAATTTCTTCTCTTTATATAGGTTTACCCTTTTTCAATACCATGAGCCAAAACAATACCATAATTTAAACTATTACTTGAGTGGTACGGGCGGGGGTCATTTTAGACGAATAATTACCCAATGACGGTCAATACCATGGTGAATTTTGGTTTTGCACTTTTTGACGCTTTTGCCCATACGCGACTTGGAACGTTGTTTCCCGCGTGCATACGCGACTTCTCCTAGGCAAATCCGCGTATGCCTTGAGACATACTCTTTTCACCATATATTTAGCACCGCATTTAGTTCCTTTCTTCATTGCCTTCGTACTCACTTTGTAGATACATCGGTTCATCAAGACATATTCTATCAAGCACAACTTCATCAAGTAGGTAGCCATCATCTTCATCAAGTGGGTTGTCATCAAGGACAACGCTCAGCATCATATGGCCAACAAACATCATATCACATCATATTTACATCATTTACCAAGTCCATCAAGTCAAGAATAACTTCATCGGGTGGATCGCCATCAAGGACAACACATGCCAACAATATCATGTCTTCATCTTCATTAGGTGGGTTGCCATCAAGGACAACACTCTGCATCATATTGCCAACAATCTCCCCCTTTGGACTTGATGGCAACCACGATGGTGTTTGATCACCACAACAGATAGGTACAATGACACCATGTTACTCTCCCCATTCTTTGACACCATTATTTTCATTCAAACACCATGTCACTCTCCCCCTTTGACATCAAGGGAAAAGGGCGGATCAAAACCAACACACTCTCCCCCTTCTCTCCTCATGTAGAAGAAGCGTTCTGCAGATCTGATGTATACTGAAGTGGCCAAGCTCCCCCTGAGTTCATGCTGAATCTTCAAACATATTTGTCAATGAAGTACATGACTCTATGAACTTCCTATCACCAAAGACTCATACTTACATCAAATATCCATCCAAGTGGATTAACATATGAGACTCAACTACCCAACCAAGTGGGTTTACAAATTTGACTCAGCTACCCAACCAAGTGGGTTTACAAAATTTGACTCAGCTACCCAACCAAGTGGGTTTACAATTTTGACAAGTCCTTACATGACTGAATATTACAAATTTTACATCATGGGTCTCAACAAGACCTTTTCAACAAATTACAAAAAAATGACCATTTAAGACCAACACCAGAAAGTCCTCAAGAAAGAGAACATGTTTCAGAATCATCATAATGCCAACAAAGAATTATACTCAGCAATGCTAATGCTCCCCCTGAAAATGTGCATCCTAACATCCGTTTCATATGACTAAGGCTCCCCCTTAGTTTGTGCATCCTGAACACTTTCACCAACAAATCATCAAGGCATCTTTATCGAAAACATTAGAAATAGAATTATGAGCTGAACACCACGAGAGGTACAACGGTGTCAGAGATACCAAACAGAAAATTGTCAGCAATCAAGCATACGCGGTTTTCTATGCATGAACTCGCGTATATACGCGACTGTGTTTCAGGAAATCCGCGTATCCAATACTATCTTCTATATTTTAACCAGATATGATCCTCTGTGAGAAAAAGACAGTTTTCAGCTTCTTTCTAAGATATTTGATTGCTTCCCTGGAATACAGATAGATAGAACAATGTAGTTGTGTCTTCAAGCGTCATCCAACAGTTGTAGCATAAGCACATTAGTAACCAAGCCTTCATATTCTTTGCAGCATCAATACAATCTTTCAAGAGAGATTATCATACCAGAACAGCATCTTCAAATATGTGTCAATCATCCATGTGGTCCAATATCACCATGATCTTGAAGATTGAACATGAAGTAACATATGTAGGCAAAAGATCTCAATCATAGTAACAAACTCTGCATGATCTATTCTTATTTCTGAATCAAACGACATCCAACTCATCCATGTGTGAGCACAAAAGATACTTATCAGCAACCAGGGCTCAAAAATCTCATCATGATAAACCATGTACCAAGTTATCATCATTTGAGCATGAGTATCACAAAAACCAAAGAATAAGCAGTCATATTGCCAACAATGCAATCATTAGTATTCAACCTGCTGCTCCCCCTGAACCAGTGCTCTTCCTTAACTTGTGCAAACCTGAATACGTTCATCGACAAGTCATCGGCAACGATCTCTGCATGATGTTTGTCCTTATCTTCGAATTTATAAGACTTCCAATCTCGGCAATAGCTCTCTTCACAAAAATCAACGAGGATCGGTGATACTCCCAGAACCTACGCTCCAGATCTTCAGCTATCAGATAAATTCTCTTATCATCAATGCATACGCTATTGTGTCTGCTGGAACTCGCGTGTATACACGACTTTGTTTCATATAACCCACGTATGGAAAGTGAAATATAGAAAATTTCACACCTTCATCTCCTCCTGCAAATTTACCTTCTGTTCCTGTCTTTTCTTCACACCAGATGCACTGTCAGAAATACATATAACCAGAATAATCAAATCAACCATGAGAGACATCATGCATTGCTCCCCCTGTGACGATACATTACTAGATCTCATAATGTATCCCACATCATTCTGGAGTTGACGAGAAGTAAGTTTCGAAGCGAGATGACTAACGATGGGTCAATTCCCTACGTTTCGATCGGTCCTCCTTTCCATCTTTTTCCAGACTTGTTTAAACTTTCTATTTGTGTGTTGGAAGTTATCCAATTTCTCATATCTGTTCAACCTGCATTCCTTTTCTACGTGTCCATACTTGTTGCAAGAATAACATCTCATGTGTCCAAAGAAATAAGCATGAGAATCATGATGAATATTTCTAATCTTTCTCCTTTTACAATCAGCTGCTTTATGTCCATATTTGTTACATGAAAAACAATATCCCTTGAAGAAACCAGAGTACCTTTCTATGTAGGAATTGTTTGATTGAGGCTGAAATGATCTGCTTCTGCAATTTGCTGCAACATGCCCATAGTTATGACATTTAAAACATTCAACGTTCTTGGTGATTTCCTTTGAGATTTCATCATTGTTGGTTGACCTTTTGTTTCTTTCAACATAGGGTTTTGCATTGACATCCTACGATCTTTTAGCACTTCCTTGTGAACTAGATTCTCCTTTGACAGTTTCATGAAAACCAAGACCAAGTTTAATAGCAGGAGATCTTTGATTACTAAGAATATTGTCCAGAATCTTAGTACTATCTTGAAACCTCAAGAGTTTATCCTTTTCTTCTAATTTACCTTTGAGAATTTTTACCTCAACCTCCAATTTTTGGCATTGCTTCATCATGCTTTCTTCAACCCTTTTTCCTTCTTCTACTTGATCATTCAAATTTAAGATCTCTTCTTTCAACCCATTTTCTTGCTCTTCAAAGATTTGTAAAAATTCTTCATTCTTCTTATTTGATTTTTCCGGATCCTTTTTAGAGATGATTTACTGCTTCAAAGCCTTCCTTTTCAAATGGTTGTAGAGGTTCCTCATTCTTCTTACTTGATGCTTCAAGATCTACTTGCAGAGAGATGATTGCAGCTTCAAGTCCTTCATTCTTCTTGCTTGATTTTTCGAGATCTGTATTTAGATCGTTGATTTCTTCTTCTAGTTCTTTAATTTGATTGGATGCATACGTATGAAACCTTTGATACTTGTCCACCTGTCCATTCAACATTTCTATTTGATATTTCATTTGAGAGATCATCTCTTTGTAGATAGAATCTGTCTTATCAATTTCCTTTTGTTGTTCTTCAACTTTGATCTGGATAGCTTCTTCTAGATCCACAACTTTACTTTCACTATCTTAACTATTGTTTGTACCAATAAGAGTATTCCAATGACCCCAATCACTATCTGATTCATCTTCTTCAATTTCTGCTATACAAGTTTTCTAAGATATCTTCTTGTTTCGAGTAGCCTTCTTCTTTTGTTTCTTTGTGATGAGTACTTTCAGATCATGGTCAGAATCTTCTTCATCTTCACTGGACACTTCATCATCATCTTCATTTGCATAATAACTCTTCCTCTTTTCAAATTGTTTCCCTTTGCCATTTTTTTCTCTATAAGGACATTTAGCAGCATAATGACCAACTTTTCCACACTTAAAACATTTGAAAGGAAGCTTACCTTTGAATCTTCCAGTCCCTAGTTGAAGTTTTCTCACGAAATTCGCTTCTTCTTCATCGGATATATAGATGGATTCTTTGATAACTTCCTTTTCTTTTCCTTTTGCACACGCCTTAAAGGCAGCTTCTTTGATTTGAGAGGGACCTCCTTGTCTCATTTCATAAGCAGTCAGAATACCATGTAGTTGAACAATAGTAAGAGTTTGGAGATCTTGCCTTTCTTCAATAGCTGATACTTTTGACTCAAATTTTGAAGTCAAAGATCTTAAGAAATTTTCAACCAGAGTAGTGTCGGTTATGGTTTCACCCAAACTTCTCATACGATTTATAATATCATCCAGACGTAAAAGAAATTGGCAATACTCTCATCACTATGCATCCTTAAATTTTCATATTCAATTCTGAGAGTTTGGAGTTTGGCACTTTTTACCTTTGTATCTCCTTCATAGCTTAGAATGATTTTGTCCCATATTTCTTTTGCTAAATTTAGCTGCATCACTTTAAAAAATTCCGATTCAGACAGGCTTCCTAATACAACATTGACTTCTTTGGCATTGATTTCATATTTCTTCCTTTTGACCGCATCGGTAGGAATACTTGCCGGATGTGATAACCTTCTTCCCGATTGCCCGTACATCTGCACCAAGACTTTGCGAGATATGCTTTTGTTCGTACCTTCCGGAATATCGATTGCTTCCATTGAATAGAGGTGGCTTTATAGACATCACTCCTTCTTGACTTCTCATGACCTTGGATCTCCTTGACGATAAAGGATGAAGAACACCCTTTCTGATACCAATTGTTGGGAAAAATCTCGAGAGGGGGGGGGGGGGGGGGGGGGGTGAATGAGATGTTCTTTGCATATTCAAAAAAACTTTGCACTTTTCATTCCTTAAAACCCATACGCTACTTTCCTTTAGTAAACTCGCGTATACACGCGGATATCATTCACAAAACTCGCGTATACACAGAGATATAATTATGCCATTAGTTCTTCACTTATATCATTCCATCATTCATTCATTAGATGTTCTATAAACAGTAAACATGTGCAGTAAGAACAGAATAAACCATCACACAAAGCATCACACATGAACACCAGGATTTTTAGGTGGAAACCCAAGTCGGGAGAAAACCACCGCTGCAGTTGCTCGGCCTTCAATATTTTATTATAGAGAAAACATATTACAACATATGTGCTGGCGCAGACTTGACCAGCACGCAGGCACCCACCTGCGCTCGTTTACCAGCCTCTTCTGGAAGGGAGCTACGACCCCCTGACTCGTTTACCAGCCTCTCCTGGAAGGGAGCTACGACCCCCCGACTCGTTTACCAGCCTCTCCTGGAAGGGAGCTACGACCCCCCGATCTCGTTTACCAGCCTCACCTGGAAGGGAGCTACAACCCCCTGACTGAAGGCTACAACCCTCAGCACCTCTATGGACCACGTTTCATCAATTTTCACACTGGATCCAACAACTTCAAAAGAGCACAACTTGTAGGCCTCGTTTCATCATATTTTCAGACTGGACCCACTCCATACTTTTAAGCATAGTCAAACATGAAACTGATACATATAACTCACTGACAGATATCAGTAAACCAGTAGAACAGATCAGACATTTCTTACCACAGACTTCAGCAAACCCTAGTTTGCATATGCGCTTTCCTTTCACTGATGTCGCGTATATACGCGCTTCCGTTCACATAAACCAGCATATACTTCTGTACATATTACAGATCAAATTTCATTGCGCATACGCGCTTTCTCTTCAGCGAAGCTGCGTATATACGCGCTTCCTCTGTGACGAACTAGCGTATGGATCTTCAACCATTACAGAGCTGCATACTTCTTCAGATCAGATATTCAGTTCAGATTCAACCCTTTACTTTAGACAGATGTTCGCCTCATCACAGATCTAATCACTCCATAAACAGATCTAGTAGATACAAATACATTTCAGATCTAGATCCCCTTCTTCATCATTTTCTTCATTGGTGCCTCATGCATTCAGATCTATCATTCAACTATAACCCTTTCCATTCAGATATACTTCAGAGAGAAGTATTCATTCAAGCTCAGACATCTTGCACCCACACTCATGATTTTCACAATGAATTTCTTCTCTTTATATAGGTTTACCCTTTTTCAATACCATGAGCCAAAACCACATTACTTCCGATGGTATTCTTGGACGGGGTCATTTAGACGAATCATTACCCAATACAATGGGTCAATACCATGGTGGTTACCCCTGGTTTTGCACTTTATGAGCGCTTTTGCCCATACACGACTTGGCACGTTGTTTACCGCGTGCATGAGCTCTCTCAGGCAAATCTCACTGCTTATGAGACATCCTCTTTCATAATTTAGCTAAAGTGGATTCCTTTCTTCATTTATTCTGTGCTCTTTGTGGATACATCGAGTTCATCATCTTTAAACGGGTTCATCAAAGACATATTCTATAAGAAGCACAGCTTCATCAAGTAAGTTGCCATCATCTTCATCGAGGTAGGTTGCCCATCCAAGAACAACTCTCTACATCATATTGTCAACTAACATCATTTCACATCAGATTTACATCATTTACCAAGTCCATCAAGTCAAGAATAACTTCATCAGGTGTATTGCCATCAAGGACAACACATGCCAATAATCTCATGTCTTCATCTTCATTCAGTGGGTTGCCATCAAGGACAACACTCTGCATCATATTGCCAACAAGAGATCCAAAACTTTGATCTTAATCCTTTTCTTCTTCTTATCCTTGATTTTTTTCCTTTTAAAATTTCTTTCTTGAGGATATCAAACTTGCTTGTTCTGTGTCCAAATGAGGTCAAGTTCCTTCTTATATATAGAATTTCCAGGGGTATGAATTTCTTCCTTGAGGCCGACTTGATCTTTCATGTAGACTGACTTGCTTGAGGAACCATGATAAGGTCTTAGAGGTTCTTTGACTCTAATTTGACTCAAATAATTTTCTCTTTACAATATGTAGTATTCCGAAAAGGGTATTCAATACATGACAATGAATCAAGTGACTTGTAAACTCAATGATAATCACTACAATCAATCAATGGGTGCTTGACCTAAAAATAAATTTTCCTTGAGAATGAAACCCGTGCCTCAAGAATAACAATAATAATTTTTATTTTTATATTTACATATAATCATGATTACATGTGTCATTATGAATAAAAAACCTAGTTACATATTCCAGCACTCCATCTTAACTAGGGATGCATTGATAATCCATACAAGGTACTTGGAAATTATCAAACTAAATAATTCTCATAAGAAGAGTCATACTGGTAAGCAATCCCATAAGCTATCAATTCATCTTATCGTATTGCATCTCATCATACCAACCAGCATTGTCATATAGCAAGGCCTTTAATAACATCTTTATCTCTCCACAATATCAGAGCACAATGTTGGAGATACCAATGACTGATATACACCATCATCATTGTCTCTCAAGGCACATACTGCACCCGGGTGTTCACAGGGTATGTCCTTTTATAAAAATTTTTATATTGGAATAAAACATCCTCAAGGAATTTCCTCTTCAACCTCTCTTGCCTTTTGGATGCCCTATCACATCCTCAAAAATTATGGGAATCAATCTCACATGCTTACCCAATCTTCCATTATTTCTTCACAACATGAAGATAATAATTATGTGTCTATCTCTCCCCATGGCCTTCGCTAAGACTTATGGTTGTTATTCATGGTATAGTGAATTACACATGAAGTAGAGAACCATATCTGTCACTTCCTCTTAACCAGGGAGGACCAACTCATTCCTATAAAATAAATATACCAAAGCTTCCTCTTAATTAGGGACTTGCTTCCAATAGCAACTCTTTGTCAGAGATAATGGTATTATCAACTTCTAGATGGGCTTCTCTTTTTTATTTCATGAACTTCAAATTTTTCATCATGGAGCCTTCATCTTCCAGTTATTCTTTATAGGTCATCGTCCATCCATCACTTTCCCTGCAACAAACCATAACATTCGAAAAATAGTCAGGTCATCCTTCTTTGCATTAGAAAGTGATCTTCCAATCCACATTTGGTTCTTCTTCACATAGATGCCTCTTCCAAGTCATGCTCCTTTCAAGATATTCCATCCATTCCCATGAATACTTAGTTGTTGGTGATGTTAGGTCTCCGTAGTTTGCAATATTGGCAAGAAAAAATGCTACAGAGGCCAACATCAAAACCACTTTGGAATCTTAGGATCTAGCCCTCCTGGATTCAGAGAGGGATCTCTCTATATATGTGTTTTCAAAGATATGATCTTTAAGGTTTATGATATGATATTAGGATATTTATAAAGCACAAGGGTTTTTGTTTGTTTTGGTTGGGATTAATATCATTAAAATGAAGGAAGTCTTTTGAGGGGTAAAGGTGTGAGTAGGTTGAAAATGGTTCAGTTGATAAGATAGGTAAGAAACAGTGTCAATCCATTGGGCTATGGAGTCACAAAAGGGTTTAATTGGACAACAGGTTTCAAGAGTGGTCTTTGGGACAAGTCATCTATGTCAACAAATATCTTTAAGTTGATTTATGGTATGAAACATTAACAAGTGGTGAAATAAAGCAAACATATAATAAAACAAAGGGCAACTTAAGATCAAGTAAGGACTTTTAACCTAGCCTGCTTTTAGCATACTCAAAGGAAAACAAAGAATAACTTAAGATCAAGTAAGAAACTTGAATATAGCCTGCTTTCAACATATTCTCAAAAGAAAACATTTAATATAAACAAAGAATAACCTAATATTAGGTAAGGACTTTGAACCTATCCTACTTTTTGGCAATACTCTTAGGGAAATTTTCAAAGCTACTGTTGGAGGTAAACTAGAGGACAGGGCTAACCATAGACTTCCCTAGTTCAACTTTAATTAGCAGACTTTTCAAGACAACATTTAAGATAAACAAATAATAGCCTAAGATTAGGTAAGGACTTTGAACCTATCCTACTTTTGGCATACTCTTAGGAAACTTTTCAAAGCTACTATTGGAGAAGAAACTATAGGACAGGGCTAACCATAGACTTCCCTAGTTCAACTTTACTTAGCATACTTTTCAAGAACATTCAAGAACAGAATCTCAAGTTGTACTCAGGAAACATGGGCTTACCAACACTTCACTGGTTATACTCTATTGAATTATCCTCAAATAAACAATTAGCAGAAAACATAAAGATAAATATTTATCAGTGAGATTTAGGGTACTTGATAGTAAATCATAATCTATATTTGTTGTTCTTTATCAAAGAAAACGGACAGTGTGGAAAACATGATAAAAATAACAATTTAAAATAAGAAAAACATCACCATTGACATAGAACAGGATACCATAAATCAGCTTGTATATTTGATGTCCAAACCAGTTACAATATTCAAGTCCAGCGGGTCTTTATAGCTTCAAACTTCTCATCTCAACCTATCTTTCTTCTATTACAAACAGAGCTTCAACAACCTCAATGGCTATTTACAATCAATGAGTATTCAAAGACCAACCCTAACACTGTCTTCTAGAGAAGTATTTATAGAAGAATGAGGAGGTGTTGTGGCCAACAACAACCCCCCCATTTTTATTTAGTATAATCAATAATGCTAAATAAATGGGGACCCTTACTAAAAGAAAAATTAAAAATATTTTCTTTTTAGAACTTGTTTTTTTTCAAATAAAACTTACTATCATAAACTTAGGAAGATATTCCTTGAAAAATCTAAAAAAATTAAGTTTTATGATAGTATAGAATAAAATCATTCTTTAAGGAATATCGCATCGCAAAATGGTAATAAACGCCTATTTATGAGCGGAACACTAAAAATTGTGATATCGCGATGTGAAACTATGCACTATAAAAACATTCATCGCATTGCATGCTTCATATGTCATATCTTACGCCGAAAAACCTCAAACCGCCAATGCGCGATAACATATATCGCAAATCGCATGTCGCAGAAATATGTTAACTGATGTTTGTCATATGTTATGTCTTGCGATTTTGCGATATTGCAATACAGCGATTCCGCGATGTTACAATATTGTGCTATTACAATTTCACGAGATTGTGATTTGCGATATTGCGATTTTGCGACATTGCGAAGCAAATCGCAGATCGCATTATCGTAGATCCTTAGGGCTCATTGTACGAAAAACTTTCTCCATAAATCGAGACCCCGTTATGCGCTTTAATGTTAAATTAATGAATTGATTGTCATTCATTAATGAAAAATGGTTTCGTCCTGATCAAAGGGTTATTTCACGTAAGGTGGTATATTTTATATGTCTTCAGCATTTAAAACCTTCCCGTCACCTTTTTCATGTCATTATTCTCACTTAATGCGTAAACTGCAGGAGCAAAGAACTGAGAAATATACAAAGCAGTATTCAGAGTAAAATGGGAAAGAAAGACAAGACTCCAAGTTCTGAAGATAAAGAGATGACGCCCTTATACACAGACACTGCCTGTAACAAAGACGTCGGTATCACTACTTGGGAGGGCATGTATAATCTATTTGAAGAAGAGAACCCCAGAGTAATGGAAGTTACAGCTACTGTAAGCTCACATGGCTTTTCTGATGCATCCATTACAGAGTTAGCTTGTTCCTTCTTGCACCGAGTAGCAGCGAGACCTAGAATTATTCTATACACAGACATGGTTAAATGGGTACTCGACAATACTGATATTACAAATAGACAGTTTAAGACTCAAGGTCAAGAGATCATTGGCTCATTCACTCCACAAGATTTGAGGCTAATGTATCATTTTTCGGAGCCACAGGCAACTTATAACAAACAGTTCATGGAGAAGTTTTCTAAAGAAAACGAAAACCTGGCAGAATGCACCAAGGACTAGTATAGGAGAGATGAACCTCTGAAGAAAGATAAATACGGTATGTATAGTACTGGTTCTCTCACTTCTCCATATTGCTTTTCTGCTGCTATGCTCTGTAGGCTTTTTGGAAAGCCTGACATTAATAAGTTTTCGCCTGAATGGCTACCGTTATTGAATGCTGCTATTAATGCTACTATTATGGATTGGGCTAAGATATTATCTGACAACTTAGCCACGACTATTTTGAATTATTCGTCTAAGAGAATTTTTTCGCAGAGGATTTATCCTCCTTTTTATTTATCTGCTTATGTGATGGATTCAATCTATTATGCTTCTAAGTTTCTATTAATGGGTTGTAAATAGACAACTCAAAATCCCCTACCCATTCATGTTTATCACAAAGAGTTGTGGGATTCAGAGTTCATTCCCTATTTTTACAAGATTTTCCATGGCATCATGTTGCCCCTGTACATAATATTGTATGATAAGGATGCTCCAAGGTTTTCTCCTGAAGCAGAGGTAGACATCCTACCTGTTGCGAGATGGTTTGGAGAAGAATTGTTTACATATGTTAGGGTTTTTGGAAGTTTTTCTTCCCCTCATGTTTTACCATTGTATGTTCCTGATAAACTCATCGCCTGAGAAATTGCTTATCAAACCTGTGGAGAAGGAGGTTTGACTAAAAATTTGAAGGATAAGAAGAAGGCTATCTAGCCTCAATTTCCTGTGGCCTGTGGGGCCTTTTCATTATTTGATGTTGGTCATGCATTTAAAGAAGTAAACAATATTACATGTTTACATTTGTTCAAATTTCCAAGAAGACCGTTCGACCCATATGATATTGTAAAAAATTTCACTACTGAAGTCAAGATAAGAGGGTTTTCTAAAGAAGAAGATTTGTTTGATGACATGTTCTAAGAAAAAGGCACACTAAAAGAAATTCTACATTCGGCTCAAATACGTTTTCCTTCAGCAGAGTTTCAAGAATTCAAAATATACAGAGAAAGAAGGTTAACCACTATCCCTCTGGATAAATTGCGCTTGGAACCTGTAAGGGAACCAAATCCTAGTGTCAGTCTTAGTAGAAGTTCAGATACAAACAGGTCTAAATCAAAGTCCGGAAGAGAAACCTCTGAACACTCTAAGAGTGAAGGGTCAGTAAAAGATACTGCCCAGTCTAAAGAACTCTCAGAGCAACAGATTTCAACCTCTCCACAGTTAAATATTCCCCCTCTCATTGTACAGCAATCATCAGTCAGAACTGAATTGGATAAGGAATGGGAAAAATTCAATGATTTGATTAATATTGAAGCACAAAATACACAGACACCTGTGAGCAATGTACAGACAGCAATAAATATAGTCACAGGAGTAACTACCAATGTCTCATAAACAGAACATATTCCTATAACCCCGTCTTCTGAACTCATGGTTAAGATAGAGGAAATTCCTCCTCTTGATGTATTCTACAATCCATAACACAAGGCAGTGGTAAGAAGATAAAGGAAGAAAAGGAAATTAGAAAATGTGTTTTCTCATGATGCAGAACACCTAGATGTTTTATGGAAAGATCCTACTACTGATCCAACAGAAAATCTCACTAAATTATCTCAGATCACAGGAGCTTATGCCTCTGTAGCCATTGACAAAGAATCTGAGGTACGAAAATTATTGAATGAGAAAGAATATCAGGTACAAATCTTGCAACAATAGCTGCAAGAAGCCAATGCTAACAGTGAAGCTCATAAACAACTTGAAAAATTACAACAAGATTTTCAACAAATGTAGATTGAATATTAGAACAGTTTGGTTGAAAAAGAGAAAGAGCTACAAATTATGCAAGAAATGCATAAATATGATCCCAAGCTCACAGAATTTATCACAGAGTCTATTTCCTTAAATGACCAATTACTGCAACAATAAGAAATATTATGCCAAAGAATATCAGAATGGAGCTCTTATTGTGAAGAAAGTGATAAAATCACTAATCATGTCGTAGATTTACGACATGATTATGATTTAACTGAAAAAAGAGTTACTGACTATTTGGCTTGGCAAAAAACATAGGAAGGTAAAAGAGCAGATGCACCTATAGTCAATGAAAATCACAAGGAAATACTTTTTAATAATTGGGATGCACAGATCAAGAAAGCAAAGCAAGCGGCAGAAGAAGTAGCCACATCAGGCAACAATATTATTGATTGTATAAATGAAAGTTTACACGAGGAAAATATGATCTCTGAAACTACTCCAGGATACCTACCAAAAGCACAACAACTACAGACAGACTGGAAACAGAAAGCCTAAGAAAAGGCAGAATTGATTAAAGGATTAACAAAGTTAAATTGGGATTCTTACTGGACATGCCTGGTAAAACCACACAGCCAGTGTATGAATCTCAAGTGCATCATCAATTCTATCGAGAAAATAGCGCCAGCTCTTGCTGATTCTGTTTTCAGTGGACAGTTAAAGTCTGAAGTCAGCCAGCCTATTCTTCTCAGATCAATGTTGAACGCTTGCAATTCCAAAGAACAGATTCACAATTAGTTAATTGTTAAATTTTAATTTTAGATTTAGTATTAGTTTTGCTTTGTTTTTTCCTAAAAAGAGGATGGTCATTTAAACCGTATCCTACATTTTTGTAATAAATTATTTTTAGATTTAGTTAGTAGTATTTAAACCCTTCTCATGCATTTAGAGAAGGGTCCTGAAATTTGTCAAAAACTTGTCCTCAGAACATGCACTTCTGCACCCTCAGAGGAGGTTTTGATGAATTAATGGAACAGGATTTATTGATATTTGTGTTTAATATCTACTACTGATGTTGCACTTCTGTACTCTTAGTGGATGTTGGATTAAGAAGATATAAGTCATTATTTCTTGAAGCTCATGAGTAGAACTAGTTATAAATGGTACTTTTATCTCTTAACTATTTCTGCTTTTGTGTTAAAGTAATATTAATGTTCAGTTATTTATATTTTAATGCTTGAATGCTTGAGTTATCATTTGGCACTTTTGTACGGTGATAGCTATTTATTTACGCTTAATGTATGAATAGCTTATTATGCGATATGTTTTTCACAACTGTTTCATCTAACTTTTTATATGAAGTGGTTTATCTTTATTGAATTATTTTCTTATAACATTTGAATGATCTTTATTACCAATTGTTATTTGAAATCATTTTAGATCGCGTAAACAGAAAGATTCCATCTCGGGTTAGTTTAGAATTAGATATTTCTGTTTACATTAGAATACAATTTGTATGTTATTAGATTAGAAATAGAATAAAAACATTTCACTTAGGAACTTTTAGAAAGGAAATATCAATTCTCAACACACACACACATACTGGGAAACTGGTCCCATTATCCCCAGTTGGACTCACTACACCAAATGGAAAAGGAGTTGCTAACCAAGGTCCGGACCGGGTGGGTATCCCCCTTGTTGTAGACCCGATTTTCAGGGCTTCAACATATTTGGCGCTAGAAGGAGGGCCCCGAACTATGAATGGAAAGTAAATCAAAATCTAAAAACCATTTTGAGAGTAAATCGCCCTCACCATCTCCCCCGACTTCTCCATCACACATAGAATTTTTAAATCTAGAACCAGAAGTCGAAAGAACAATAGCCATTGCTACAAACCCTGAATTTTTAGAAGAATCTGCTATTGAACCTCCTGAAGTTGAATCTTTGATTCATAAACTTCAACGATTTTCAATATCACCTCAAATATCTGATAAATCTCAAGGCAGTGTGACTTCGCAATATAATCCTGCTCATCCTCTTACTAGATTACAGAGTGAAAAGCTTGGAATTCAGCCAACTGAGTTACCTCTACCTACAAGGAAGAGAGCAAGGAAATCACCCAAAGGGTCTGATAGTGAGACTCTTTCATCATCATCATCCATCTTAACCTCTTCACCGTGAATTCAACCATCCACCCCTCCACTTCAGACTATTATCCGTCAATCTACTGGAACTTCCACATCTCCTTCTCAAACATCTGGAATCATAATATCCTCATCTTCCCAATCACAGGTATCATCTTCTGCACTTTCCTCTGTTAGTAGTTCAACGATCGCCCAAATGCCATGGAATAACCCAGGGGCAATCTTAATGCCTGCACCCTTGAGTCAATTACCATCCCATCCTGAAAATGGCTGCCTAAGTTTAATCCTGAAGCAGGCATGCTAGCAGAAGAGCATATAAACAACTTTATGTTTTCCATAAATCTCAATGGATTTATTAATGAAGATGTTGTTGTCCGAATTTTTCCGTATACTCTTCAAGGAGCAGCCGGATCATGGTATTTCTCATTACCATCTGGATCTATCACTAGTTGGGATATCTTCCAAGATCAATTTTTGACTAATTTTGGTGATGACAGGTCTACAACGACATTGATCAATGACCTGTCTAATCTTAGAGTTGAGTCAAAAGAGCCTATCAAGGATTTTAATTCACGTTTCAATAAATTTTTAAATAAAATTCCTAATGCTTCCAAGCCTAGTGAAGAAGTGCGAAGTGAATGGTACATCTCAAATTTACCATAAAACATAGCAATCTTCATTGATAGGGCTAACAAAACAACTTTAGCAGACAATATGAAGGAATCAATAGCGGCAGAGAAACATATCATAGCCCCAGAAAAGAAAAATGCAATAGAAGAATGAAAATCCAAGAAGGTTACTTATAAAGATGATCCCAAGAAAAAACAATCGAAAGATCCATTTGATTTAGAAGGATTGCAGAAAGTTTTGAAAACCATGTCCAATGAAATGGTTGACATTAAGAAACAAGTGGCAGAAACATCTTCTAAAAATCCTTTCAAGCCTTATAGAAGAAACCCTTCAACTGATCCAAAACCACCAAATGCTATTACAAATGCTGAATCAGAAGAAGAAGAAGAGGAGACTGCTACTAAAGAAATCATTGATGAAGAAGAAGTTTTAGAGGTACAAGGTATGTGGGATTTCATCCTCCCAGATGAGGAAGATCAAGAATCATCCCCAGTTAGCACTCGAAGTAGAAATCAACTTGATCCTCCTCAACCTACTCCTAAGCCAAAGAGCGCAAACTCAATGACTAAGGATAAAATTGCACCCAAGAAAACGACATCAAAAGCGACTCAAACTAGTCCAGTCCAATCAGATTCATCAACTCCATCAAAAACACTGATCGTTTCGGATGAAATGGAGTATAATATCATAGAAGATATGAATAAAACTAGGGCTAACATCACTTTTTATGAATTGAACAAGTTAAAACACCAGCAAAAGGTACTTTTGAAAGAATTACATGTTGTACTAGAAAAACCTTTGCCTGATCCTATAATCTCTCAAGCTTCCAATGAGATGGGAAGACCTCCAACTAATGTGATTAGTAAAGATGATCTAGAAAATATCGCTTTAATTGGAGGAAGGTCAAGATCTCATACTCCTCCATTTCTTCTTACTTATGAAGTTTTCAATAAAAATTTGCATAATTGTTTAGTGGATTCTGGAGCTTCATCTAATATTCTACCAAAATCAATATGTGCAAAGTTGAATATTCAACCTCAAAAATCTGTTGTGTGCATAGTCCAGCTAGATAGATCGCAAGTTGAAGTGATTGGTGAATTAAATCAGGTTACCATAAGTCTGTCATCTAATCCAAAGGTATGTCAAGTTATCGATATTTTAGTTGCAGATATTCCAGAATTTTATGGCTTAATTCTTAGCAGAGATTGGTCAGAAAAACTTCATGGATACTTTGCAACTAATTGGTCACACATGTGGCTTCCTTACAATGGTAAACCAAATCAGATAAAGGTTGAGCGAGAAAAACATCAAAAATACATAGTAACAGAACTGGAAGGAGAAAATGAACCGGTTGCATACAGCAATAATATCATTGGCAACTATTCAGTTGATTCTTTCTTAGGAAATTTCAATGCTCATACTTCACCTTACTTAGAACATTCTATTTTATCTCAAATAGAATTTTTTTCTCAAACGGATAGTTCTAAATGCATTAATTTTGTAGATACTCCTGTAAATAAATCTTTATTTTGGAAGTTATTTTTTGATGGTTCTAAGTCTAATGAAGGAGCAGGAGTAGGATGCGTGTTGGTTAGTCCAGAAGGAAACAAAATTATGCTAACTTGCATACTCGAGTTCGATTGCACCAATAATACTGCAGAATACGAGGCTTTAGTCCAAGGATTATACAAAGCAATCGAATTAGACATCAAATATCTACAAGTTTTCGGAGATTCTAAAATTGTAATCAAACAGGTACGCAATACTATACATTGTTTATCAGGTCATTTAAAGCATTATCAATCTTTAGTTCAAGATCTGACTGAACATTTTATATCATTTAATATTCATCAATTCCCAGAATCCATAATGCTAGTGCAGACCTCCTAGCTAATGTAGCCTCCAAGCTCATTCCTTCAGAATACTATAGCCCTGATCGATTTTCAATTGAATTAATCTTTAGACCTTCGATTCCTGATAACATTACCAATTGGATGATTTTCAATGATGATCCTGATATTGTAAGCTTCCTCACATCTGAAGGATCTTACACCAATCAGATAATTGATGAAGAACAACATGATATACAATTGCAACAAAATAGCACTAATAATGCTATGCCAAAGTCAGTAGTCAAGTTAGAAGACCTTTATGATTTGAAAGATCGATTCAAAAGATCTACCAATTCAAAACTCCAAAGTTTAACTTTGAATTATGAATTAGTAAATCTAGGAACTGATACCAAACCACAGAATATCAACTTAGGCCTCGGCCTAGCTCCTGAAGAAAAATTAGCATATGTTCGTCTTTTGAAACAATACAAAAGTGTCTTTGCTTGGAACTACGATGAACTCAAAACTTATGACACTTATATCATCCAACATACTATCCCAATGATAAATGACGAAAAACCTGTCCAACAAAAGCTGAGAAAGATCCATCCCAATCTGGAAAATCAAATCAAATCTGAGCTCAATAAGTTATTGAAAGCCAAGATTATTTTTCCCGTTCCACATTCTAAATGGGTTTCCAATATGGTTCCTGTTAGAAAGAAGAAAAAAGACATTAGAATTTGCATTAACTTTCAAAATCTTAACAAAGCTTGCCAAAAAGATAATTTTCCTTTGCCTCCTATGGAGCAAATATTGCAGGCAGTTGCAGGATCAGAATTAATGTCTTTCTTAGATGGTTTCTCTGGCTATAACCAAGTATTGGTTCATCCTGATGATCAATTGAAAACTACATTTAGAACCAAATGGGGCACTTACGCATATCAAAATATACCTTTTGGTCTGATCAACGTTGGTGCCACATTTCAAAGAGCCATGGACATCACTTTCAAGGGATTAGTTAACAAATCAGTGGTAATCTACTTGGATGATATAACTGTATATTCCAAGAAACGAAGCAATCATATTAAAGACTTAAAACAGATATTCCAACGTTGTCAAAGGTATGGAATTTCACTGAACCCAAAAAAATCCTTTTTTTCATTAAGCGAAGGAAAACTTCTTGGATTCATAGTGTCAAAATATGGAATTCATATTGATCCTGATAGAATCAAGGAAATTTCTGAAATACCGTTACCTCACAACAAGAAAGCTATGCAATCTTTCCTCGGCCAGATTAATTTTGTAAAGAGATTTGTACTAGATTTTTCAATAATTGTATCTCCTTTGCAAGCGATGATTAAAAAGAATTCAAACTTCAAATGGGGCCAAAATGAATATGAGGCATTCAAGCTGATCAAACAAGAAATTTCTAATGCTCCATCTTTAGCAACTCTAAATTTTTCCGATCCTTTTATTCGTTATACATTTTCCTCTAACAAATCATATGTTGCGATACTTACTCAAGCAAATCAAGACAAGGCAGAAGCCCCAATTGCTTTCTTTAGTTAAAATTTACAGGGGGCTGAGTTGAATTATTCAGATGTAGAGAAACAAGCTTATGCTGTTTTCAAAGCAATTAAATATTTCAGACCCTTTCTACTTAAAACCCATACAAAAATCATAGTACTGTTTCCAATGGTAAGAAATATTTTAGATCGGAAAGATGTGGGTGAGAAAAGAGCCAATTTGATCCGGATTTTATGCAGGAACGCAACAGAATACAGATATAACAATAGATACAGATATGCAGCGGAAATAATGCTTCATTTCATTAATATCAAATAACAGAAATATGCTTACAGGCATAATGGAAATGAAATAGCTAGGGTGCTGGTAGCGAATCTCTGAGAAGAGATGTGATAGCTACAGACCTCTGAACTGAGTTACAATGAGGCTTGAGGGCCTATTTATTGTTGAGAAACAATGTAGAATCTGAAACGTCCAAAAACCTAACCGTAGGAGATGAGGCGCCAAAACTGTGGGCGCCCATTTGGGTAAATTGGTGGTTCAACTTCCCGGGGGCGTAACTTTGGCACCCGATCTCTGTTTTACGCGCTCAATAGCTCGTTAGAAAGATCTATCCGAGGAGTACAAATTTTGAACGAGAAACATCAGTCCATGGATCCATGTTGCTCTTCGTTTTCCCAAAAAAAATCGTTTAGGGCCTCAAAACGGCTCCGAAAGTTCAGGACCCAAAAAACTGCTAAAAATAGTAAGTTTTGTTGCAACTTGAAAATTGAAAGAACTGATGGTGGGGGTTCAAATGGAATAGGTGGGTGGCCACCAATATCCACTTGGATCATTAAGGCCCCGAAACGGCTCCGGGAGTGGAGGACCCGAAAACCTGCTAAAAATAGTAAGTTGTGCTGTATGTGGAGAGCTGCAAGAATTGATGGTGCTAGTCCAAATGGAGTAGGTGGGTGGCCACCGATATCCACCGGGATCATTCCTCCCTCCTTAGGAAGCAATGGTCCCCATTGCGTTGAGATCCTCCATGAGATGAGGCAAATTCTGCTGAACTGAGTATTAGATGTGTTGAAGATGTCAAGGACCTGCGGGTGGACATGCTGGATGCATTTAGTAAATTTGGTTTCTTTATCAGCCTCAGACAGTACATGTTCGGATTCTGTATGTGTAGTTGCAGGATGCATGGAAACATCAGGCGGTGGTGCGTTGGGAGTCAGATCAATGGAGTTCTTGTCCTGACAGTGTAGAGGAACCTCTATGAGTGAGGGGAAAACTTCCTCGTATTCCTCCATGACTTTGTCCATCTGCTGCAGCCGTGCAAGGGAGCCCTGTTTCGAAGCTGTGGCCACAATACTTTTCTTTTCCCGTGAGTGATTTGTAAGGAAAATGAATTTCCTGGTTTGGGAAACAATCTTACTGTGTTGTTTTTCAGTAGTCAAAGAGATGACAGGAGGCGGTACTACCTCCGGTATCCTGTACAAGTTATTTCCCAAAGTAATAATAACAGCACGAGGCCTAGACTCATACACAGCATGTCGCCTCCACAAGTATGGTTGGCCCAATAATACATCAGCTACATCAAGAGAAGCAACATCACACAATACCTCATCCGTGAATGGCTTGATACTGTATGGAAGGCGACACTGCTGGCGGATGCGGAGATCTCTCCCTGGGTGGAGCCACCCGATGGTATACGGCTGCGGGTGTGCTATGGTTGGTAGGCGGAGCCGCTTCACGACCTCTGCTGAAATGAGGTTCTTTTGGCTTCCGCTATTGACGAGAAACTGCAGCGGAGAACCCTTCACCCACATATGTGACTGGAAGAGGTGCTCCCCCTCCTCTGGATCCTCTGGACCCTCCTTTTGGATCTTGGTGGTGGCAACAATGGCACTGGGATCCGCATCAATGATCTGCTTCCCTTTGTCATTTCCTTTGTCTGGTTCTAACTCAGGATCAGAAAATGCATCTGATTCGGGTGCCTTTAGTTCAGCCACCAAAGATTGTTTGGCCCGACACTCGTTTGTGCTGTGAGTGGGGCTGTTATGAAATTTACACCACTTCCCTGTGTCCTTCTTTGGATTTGTGGTGTTGTTATGAGTCGCATTGCTTTGGCCTTGCCCCTTGTTCTTCGATTCGGGGGCACCTTTCGGATTCGCAGATCCAAAGTCTCGCTTCTTCTGCTTAAATTTCTGCTCGATCTTAGCAGCATAGCGATATGCCGTGCCAAGCGATGTAATGTCGAGGAACTCCATTTCCTCTTGAATGTGTTTGTGCAGACAGCCGCGGTACTTGAGCACCAAATGTTTCTCTGAATCTTTAATACCCAACTTTGTGCGCAGGGTATGGAACAGATTCGTCAGTTCATGCACATCTTGATCCTTTTGTTGCCGCAGCATGGTCCATTGGATGTATTTGTCCTCATAGCTCCCCACAGGGTAATATTGTTCCTTGATGCCGTCTCGGAATGAATTCCAAGTGGGTGTGGTCGAGAACAGAGAGGGTTCCCCTTCGCCCTCTTGCTCACGGTAGGTTTCCCACCAGTCTTTGACATGGGGGCGGCTTTGAGGAGTGCAAAAATAATCTTTTCTCGGTCAGAGAAGTCATGGACCGAGAAATACCCTTCCAACAAATTTAACCATCTTTCTACAGCGTCTGCATCTATTTTTCCTTCAAATATAGGAATGTCAAAGTTTACCTGTACCTTGAAGGGAGTGGCGCCTCCAGAGTGGCTGTTGGATGCAGATGCGCCATATGTGGGCAGTCGTTGAAGGATTTGAGCAAAGTTAGCCATCATCACGTTCCTTTGTTTCTCGAGAGCCTCCTCGAGCAGTATTTTGATAGGATCTCCTGCTCCCTCGTCTTTCTTTTCTTCCGCCATGGGAGGTCGTCGGGGTTTGCGAGGCTGATCTTGCAAGGGTTCAACGAGATCGAGCCCTAACTCCTTATACCCTGACCGCGTTGGGGACATGCAAAGAAAAACAAAGAAACGGACACGCTCGAGTGCCAACGATCAGTTTGTACGGAGGCATAGCAGGGAATATAGATATAACAATAGATACGGAGATGCGTAGGAAGTAATGCTTCATTTCAGTAATATCAAATAACGAGAAATATGTGAACTGTGGAAATGAAATAGCGTTGCTGGTAGCAGATCTCGAGAGATGTGATGGCTACTGGACCTCTGGCATGAAAGGTTACAATGAGGCTTGAGGGCCTATTTATTGTTGAGAAACAATGTAGAATCTGAAACGTCCAAAAACCTAACCGTAGGAGATGGGGCGCCAAAACTGTGGGCGCCCGTTTGGGTAAATTGGTGGTTCAACTTCCCTGGGGCGTAACTTTGGCACCTGATCTCCATTTTACGCGCTCAATAGCTCGTTAGAAAGATCTATCCGAGGAGTACAAATTTTGAATGAGAAACATCGGTCCATGGACCCATGTTGCTCTCCGTTTTCCCAAAAAACATCGTTTAGGGCCTCAAAACGGCTCCGGAAGTTCAGGACCCAAAAAACTGCTAAAAATAGTAAGTTTTGTTGCAACTTGAAAATTGAAAGAACTGATGGTGGGGGTTCAAATGGAATAGGTGGGTGGCCACCAATATCCACTTGGATCATTAAGGCCCCGAAACGGCTCTGGGAGTGGAGGACCCGAAAACCTGCTAAAAATAATAAGTTGTGCTGTATGTGGAGAGCTACAAGAATTGATGGTGCTAGTCCAAATGGAGTAGGTGGGTGGCCACCGATATCCACCTGGATCACAATTGGATCACTACCTTACAAGAATATGATGTAGAAATCAAACCAACAAATATTGTAAGGGGTCAAGACTTTTGCAAAATACTAGCTGGAGCATCGCTTATTTCTAAAAAACCATCTGCAGAGGTACAAACGTATGAGGTAAGCCTAAACGATGTTGAATCATTATATGCTGATATCATTTTTTATCTAAAAGATAGTTATGCTCCTCCAAATCTCGATTACACCAAGAAAAGAGCTCTAAGGTTGAAGGATAAACAATATCAGCTTGTGAATGATTTTCTTTTTAGAATGAATTATGATTATTTTCTCCTTAGATGTCTTGAGAAATCTGAAGCTGAAAAAGTCTTGCAGGAACTTCACGATGGGCCAGCAGGTGGACATTATGCTAGAGATGCTACTACACATAAAATCCTCTGTGCAGGCTATTACTAGCCCACACTATTCAAAGACTCACATAGCTACGTAAGGAAATTTCAAGTTTGTCAAACTGTTGCTGGAAGACAAAAGAAACCATCATTTCCGTTACAACCAGTCAACATTGAACAACATTTTGGTCAATGGGGATTGGACATAATAGGTGAGATCGTTCCTCACTCTTCTAAGCAACATAGGTATATCATTACAGCAACTGATTATTTTACTAAATGGGTAGAAGCAGTTCCTCTCAAGACTGCTAATGCCGAGCATATCATTGAGTTCATAGATCAGTTCATAATCACTAGGTTTCGTTTACCTTCTTCTTTAATGTTTGATAATGCATCATATTTTTCTGGTAATGCTATGACGGAATTTGCAGTCAAGAGAGGTTTTAAACTTAAATACTCTACCAATTATTATCCACAGGGAAATGGGTTAGTTGAGTCCACAAATAAAAAATTAATCAAAATCATTAAGCGAACCATTGATCAAGATCATAAAAATTGGCATAAGTCTTTAATATATGCTTTATGGGCAGATCGGATAACGCAAAAAACTTCCATTGGCACTTCTCCCTTTAATTTAGTTTATGGGAAAGAAGTGGTTCTTCCAACTCATCTAGCAATTCCTTCTTTGGCCTTATTTCGATATATTGATGAAGCACCAACTTCTTCCTTACAACTAAGACAGCTAGAAATAATTAAGCTAGAAGAACAAAGAGAACAGGCCAAAATAACTCATGCTCATCACCAAGCATTAGTTAAAGCTTCTTTTGATTCAAACATGATATCCAAAAAGGACTTTTAGGTCGGAGATTTAGTTTTAAAATGGGACAAGGCTCATAGGAAAAAATGAAACATACAAAATTTCAACGAATGTGGCTTGGTCCTTTCCAAATTGCAGAGATCATAGGTCCATCTACTTTTATGTTACAAGATTTAACAGGAAAAAGAGTCTTTACCTGTTAATGGATAGCTCCGCAAAAAATATTTTCCATAGAAGATCATTCTTCTATTTTGTATATTAGTTTTTATTATTTTTCATAATAAAACCAGTTGTTAATGGTTACATTTGGAATTCATGAAAAAGATACAAATTCTCTTTTAGATTTTTTTTTTCACTTATATAAATAGAATTATTTTAGAAAATTGATCATTATTATTTAAAGATATAGTTAAAAGCTTTAAACCTAGAAATGATACTAGTTTCAACTTTGAAAATTTTGATAAAAAGCAACTTTTAGTGGGAAATTATTTTATATCAGTCTAATGAAAGGTATCAATAACAAAACAAAGACTCTCTGTAGAAAAGTTCTTTCCAAAAAACTCTACCATTGTCGTCCAGAACTATCTTAAGGAAACAATGACTTCCTCCCCACCTAGGAAATTACAACGTTTAGGGAATAATCCAATGATACACTTTTAACTTAAAGAGTAAGAGGTCTCATCACGAGCCAAATTATCATGATCATAGATAGTATATCTTGCTGGCTTTGCCAATACTGCATACCACAACAGGGCAATGACTCAAGATTGTTGCAATCGAAAGGCAAGGGGTCTCATCACGAGCCAGCTTGTTCAGCAAAGTTATACATCAAGTGAATGGCACTGTCATAAATTGGCTACCAAACCAAGACATTGTTCTTTAAGGATAAAAAATAAAATTGAAAGCAATAAGTGTGGACATGGATTTCTTTTTGAAAATTGTATATTTCTCTAAGTAGGGTACAGGATCATTGCTGGGTAACAGGTAACCCTGTCGAAGCTATAAACACTTGCTGGCAGCAGTTGCTCTACCTACGACAAATGAGCATATTTAAAATTGATTTACAGAGAATCCTTTGTTTTTATCTTTATAAACTAAGTAATGACTGATATAGATACAAGGACTAGCTTGAGGAAGTAAATAGTCAAAGTTGAATATAGAAGAAACAAAATATCATTGATAGATAGAAGCATAATGTACTTTGCCTTTCAATAATAAAGTTTGATTTTCTGGGAAATTTTCTATTTTGAAAGTTTAGAAAATTCAAAAGAAAAGCAGAGATAACTAGTTCTTCCGAGTGAATTGCCAATTTTTGTGGCCAGCAACAACCCCCCCTTTTTTATTTAGTATTATCAATAATGCTAAATAAATGGGGACCCTTATTCAAAAAATTTTAAAAAATATTTTCTTTTTAGAACTTGTTTTTTTCAAATAAAACTTACTATCATAAACTTAGGAAGATATTCCTTGAAAAATCTAAAAAACTTAAGTTTTATGATAGTATAGAATAAAATCATTCTTTAAGGAATATCGCATCGCAAAAAAGGTAATAAACGCCTCTTTATGAGCGGAACACTAAAAATTGCGAGATCGCGATGCGAAACTATGCACTGTAAAAACATTCATTGCATTGCATGCTTCGTATGTCATATCTTACGCCGAAAAACCTCAAACCGCCAATGCGCGATAACATATATCGCAAATCGCATGTCACAGAAATATGTTAACTGATGTTTGCCATATGTTATGTCTTGCGATTTTGCGATATTGCGATACAGCGATTCCGCGATGTTACAATATTGCGTTATTACAATTTCACGAGATTGAAATTTGTGATATTGCGAAGCAAATCGCAGATCGCATTATCGCATATCCTTAGGGCTCATTGTACGAAAAAATTTCTCCATAAATCGAGACCCCATTATGCGCTTTAATGTTAAATTAATGAATTGATTTTCATTCATTAATGAAAAATGGTTTCGTCCTGATCAAAGGGTTATTTCACGTAAGGTGGTATATTTTATACGTCTTTAGCATTTAAAACCTTCCCATCACCTTTTTAATGTCATTATTCTCACTTAATGCGTAAACTGCAGGAGCAAAGAACTGAGAAATATACAAAGCAGTATTCAGAGTAAAATGGGAAAGAAAGACAAGACTCCAAGTTCCGAAGATAGAGAGATGACGCCCTTATACACAGACACCGCATGTAACAAAGACACTGGTATCACTACTTGGGAGGGCATGTATAATCTACTTGAAGAAGAGAACCCCAGAGTAATGGAAGTTACAGCTACTGCAGGCTCGCATGGCTCTTCTGATGCATCCATTACAGAGTTAGCTTGTTCCTTCTTGCACCGAGTAGCAGCGAGACCTAGAATTCTTCCATACATAGACATGGTTAAATGGGTACTCGACAATACTGATACTACGAACAGACAGTTTAAGACTCAAGTTCAATAGCTCATTGGCTCATTCACTCCACAAGATTTGAGGCTAATGTATCATTTGCCGGAGCCACAGGCAACTTATAACAAACATTTCATGGAGAAGTTTGCCAAAGAAAATGAAAACCTGGCAGAATGCACCAAGGATTGGTCTAGGAGAGATGAACCTCTGAAGAAATATAAACACGGTATGTATAGTACTGGTTCTCTCACTTCTACATATTGCTTTGCTGCTGCTATGCTCTATAGGATTTTTGGAAAGTCTGACATTAATAAGTTTTCACCTGAATGGCTACCGTTATTGAATGCTGCTGTTAATGCTACTATTATGGATTGGGCTAAGATATTATCTGACAACTTAGCCATGGCTATTTTGAATTATCGGTCTAAGAGAAATTTTTCTCAGAGGATTTATCCTCCTTTTTATTTATCTGCTTATGTGATGGATTCAATATTTTATGTTTCTAAGTTTCCGTTAATGGGTTGGAAATGGACAACTCAAAATCCCCTACCCATTCATGTTTATCACAAAGAGTTGTGGGATTCAGAGTTCATTCCCTATTTTTACGAGATTTTCCATGGCATCATGTTACCCCTGTACATAATATTGTATGATAAGGATGCTCCAAGGTTTTCTCCTGAAGCAGAGGTAGACATCCTACCTGTTGCGAGATGGTTTGGAGAAGAATTGTTTACATATGTTATGGTTTTTGGAAGTTTTTCTTCTCCTCATGCTTTACCATTGTATGTTCCTGATAAACTCATCGCCCGAGAAATTGCTTATCAAACTTGCGGAGAAGGAGGTTTGACTAAAGATTTGAAGGATAAGAAGAAGGCTATCTAGCCTCAATTTCCTGTGGCCTGTGGGGCCTTTTCATTATTTGATGTTGGTCATGCATTTAAAGAATTAAACAATATTAAATGTTTACATTTGTTCAAATTTCCAAGAAGACCGTTCGACCCATATGATATTGTAAAAAAATTCACTACTGCAGTCAAGATAAGAGGGTTTTCTAAAGAAGAAGATTTGTTTGATGACATGTTCCAAGAAAAAGGCACACTTAAATAAATTCTACATTCGGCTCAAATACGTTTTCCTTCAGCAGAGTTTCAAGAATTCAAAATATACATAGAAAGAAGGTTAACTACTATCCCTCTGGATAAATTGCGCTTGGAACCCGTAAGGGAACCAACTCCTAGTGTCAGTCTCAGTAGAAGTTCAGATACAAACAAGTCTAAATCAAAGTCTGGAAGAGAAACCTCTGAACACTCTAAGAGTGAAGGGTCAGTAAAATATACTGCCCAGCCTAAATAACTCTCATAGCAACATATTTCAACCTCTTCGCAGTTAAATATTCCCCCTCTCATTGTACAAAAATCATCAGTCAGAATTGAATTGGATAAGGAATGGGAAACATTCAATGATTTGATTAATATTGAAGCACAAAATACACAAACACCTGTGAGAAATGTACAGACAGTATAGTCACAGGAGTAACTACCAATGTCTCAGAAACAGAACATATTCCTATAACCCCGTCTTCTGAACTCATGCTTAAGATAGAGGAAATTCCTCCTCTTGATGTATTCTACAGTCCACAACATAAGGCAGTGGTAAGAAGACAAAGGAAGAAAATGAAATTAGAAAATGTGCTTTCTCATGATGCAGAACACCTAGATGTTCTATGGAAAGATCCTACTACTGATCCAACAGAAAATCTCACTAAATTATCTCAGATCACAGGAGCTTATGCCTCTGCAGCCATTGACAAAGCATCTAAGGTACGTCAATTATTGAATGAGAAAGAAGATCAGGTACAAGTCTTGCAACAACAGCTGCAAGAAGCCAATGCTAACAGTGAAGCTCAGAAACAACTTGAAAAATTAGAGCAAGATTTTCAACAAATGCAGATTGGATATCAGAACAGTTTTGCCGAAAAAGAGAAACAGCTACAAATTATGCAAGAAATGCACAAAGATGATCCAAAGCTCACAGAACTTATTACAGAGTCTATTTCTGTTGATATTGCAACAAGATGATAAGCTTAGTGGAAAGAAGTCACCTTCACTAAGTGGGCCCGCAGGCTATTTTTGGCGCAAAGTCTATTTTTAGACTATGTCTATTTTTAGACATATGGATCATGTTCTATGAGTTGCAGGATGATATTTTTGGATGGTCGGTCAAGTCGGAAAAAATATATGGACTTCTATTTTTAGACATACTAGGCGGAATCTATTTTTAGATTTCCAGTCTGAAAATAGATATGTCGAATATTATTAGCTCTTAATAATATTTGGACTCTAAACATTATCTTGTCCTCTTGGAGCACTTCAGTTAAGTGCACAGATGTGGAACATGCAACTAACAGAAGGAATTACGCTATTCCTGAGGGTTTAGTGGAGCTATTGCATGGAGACTTCAGTTAGAACTTAGGTGACAGAGTTTGGTGGATTTGATTGAGGGGTTAATGGAGTTGTGTTCAGTTTAACTCAGTTAAACATAGTTGAGCTAGTTGTATCTAGTCTAACTTATTGATACACTAGTGAGAGTGGTTTGAATTAATTATTAATTAATTCACTAATTATAAAATCATAAATAAACTAAAGAATACATCAGTTAACTTCAGTGCATGGACAGTTTCAGTGGAGACCAGTGAAGAGGTAGGTGAAAGAGCAAGTGTGACTATCAGTTGTGACTATACTGGTACATGAATTTGCACCACACATTGAGGGAGATGCCAATGAGGATTGCGCAGTGCATACCAGATGGATTCAAACTTAGATTGGGCCATTATTCATCTTGGATTGCGCAGTAGAGGTAGGCTAACAGGTGGAGCAGATTGGAGCATGTGTTTTGCTAGATCTGAGCTTGTGTAGTGTGTAACAATTGGAGATTGTACTGAGAGCTTGTGAGGAGTTTGTACAATGATTGTTACATGATATCTATCATTATAATATATAGATAGTTGGGGTTTTTCAGCTTTAAGCTTTCCCATAAATATTGTGTTTATATGTGTGATTGTTTATGGTTTTAATGTGTGCATGCGATTGTTTATATTTCCGCAATTAATGATCAATAGTAGAAGAGGTTATGTATTATCCATGAAGCTTAAATAGTATGTGATCAGGATAATCTCGGTGAATAATTTAACATTTATTAAAATTTCTACATGGTATTGGAGCGATATTGATCATTGTAGCAATTGCAAAACATTGAAGCGGTTGAGTTTGTGTGCTGGTGGAATTCGAATTTGCAGCAGTGTTTTCTTGGTGTTGAAGTTGAGATGTCTTTCAACGGATTGCGATTGGAGTATGCCCTTGAGGGAAAATCGAATTATATTGCATGGAAGGACAGGATGGAGGCGGTGCTGGATGACAATGGGTTGAAGGAGCTCATAGATGCAGAAGTTCCAAAACCTACTTCTAGTGATGCTGCCGTACTTGACGCATGGCAAAAGAAGACAACAAAGTGTCGAAGGATTTTGTTAGAGGGCATGAAGGATCACATAGTATCCAACCTTCATGGTAAGGCTTCTCCATTCTTGATGTGGAAAGCCTTGACATATTTATTCCAAAGCAAGAGCGACCAGAGGAAGTTGGCGCTCAAAGATAAACTCAGAAACATAAATATGGAGAAAGGAGACAGTATGCCCAAGTACCTCACGAAGTTCATCCAATGCAGGGATGAGCTGGGAAGTGTGGGGGTGATTGTTGATGATGAGGACTTGGTGAGCTTGGCTCTCCTTGGGCTTCCGAAGAGTTGGCATTCCTATCAGGACTCTGTCAATGGTCGGGAGAAATTGCCAGGATGGGAGCGACTTTGGTCGGATCTTGTGCAAGAGGAGATAAGGCGGAGTACCAGGGACGGATCTTCATCAAAGAACTCTGATGAAGAGAATTGTGCTTTGGCTACCAAAGAAAAGAAGGGGAAGAGCAAGAAAGCTTCTCATTCCGGTGCGAAAGGCAAGAAGCAGGACATGTCCAAGGTGAAGTGCTTTCACTGTCACCAACACGGACATTATGCCACAAATTGTCCGCAGAAGAAGAAAAATAAGCGGGATCTTTGGATCATGTTGGAGAAGTGCCAACCATGCAGGTTGAAAGTGGATTTTCCCGCGATCGCATGCTTGGTGTCAAGTGTAGTCTTGGGTTGATTGGTTTTAGGAAAGTGGTCGTCTTTTCACATAACTGAGGAGATCGATGTTGTTGCGATACGGATGAAAAGAGTTATCTGGAGTGCACATCAGATGGGCGATGATGAAGAGTGATCTGATGCATTCCAGTATCGGTACCATTTCCTTTGAGAGGGAGTTTGGTAAACCCTTCGTATTGAAGGAAGTGATGCATGTTCTAGGATTGAAGAATAATCTTATCTCTGTGGTGATGTTAGAAGACAAGGGATATGATGTTGTCTTTAGCGAGGGAAAGGCTTTCCTGCGTAGTAAGGCAACTGGTGAGACCCGGAGGATAGGGGTTCCAGTTAAGAACCTTTATCAATTGCAGGTAGATGGCTGTGTAGCAATGGCAGGCAAGGCATAAGGAGTGGTGAGCTGGGATGGCGAGTTGTGGCACCAGAGATTGGGCCACCTTCACCATGGAGCTTTGAAGATACTGCAGCAGATTTCTACTGGGCTTCCTAAAGGCACTCTTGCGCAGTCAAATCAGTGCAAGGGGTGTACCTTGGGAAAATTTGTGAAAACCACCTTTCACGAGAAGGATAGTCACGCCACGACAATCCTTGAGAGAATTCACATAGACGTGTGTGGACCTTTCTCAGTAGCTTCGACAGCAAAGCACAGGTACTATGTGATCTTTGTTGATGATTTTTCTCGGAAGTGCTGGATTTTCTTCATGCAGAAGAAGAGCGAGACATACTCAAAGTTCTGTGAGTTCAAGGCGTTGGTTAAGAAAGAATCGGGGAAGTAGGTGAAGGCTCTTAGGAGTGATAATGGTGGTGAATTCATCTCTGGAGAATTCAAAGACTTTTGCAACACAGAAGGAATTCGAAGAGATCTCATAGCACCTCATAACCCACAGCAGAACGGGGTTGTTGAGCGGAAGAACAGAACGATCTTGGGTGTTGCACGGGTGATGTTGCATGATCAGGGCCTACCCATTCACTTGTGGGCGGAGGCATGCAATACTGCAGTATATTTGTAGAACCGTTGTCCTCACAAGATACTTGGCACGAGTACACCCGAGGAGGCATTTTCTGGTAAGAAGCCTGATATTTCCCATTTGAGGATTTTTGGTTCACCTGTTTACATTCATGTGAAGAAGGATGCCAGGAAGAAGCTGGAGCTGACCGCAGAGGTTGGGATATTTGTGGGGTACACTGATACACCCAAAAAATATCGTGTGTATTTTCCAGACAGTCGCAAGACTATTGTGTGACGGGATATCAAATTTCAGGAGGAGAAATCCATGAAGTGTTCACTTGAGAGGGAGCCACACTTGCATGCAGATGAGGAGCTATTAGTTCCTAAGGATGAGCCTTAGGATGTGGATCAGCCACAAGAGGAGGTTCATGGAGTGTAAGAGACCACTCATGCAGCGCCAACCATCAGAGGGTGGAAGCGCACTACAGAAGCTAAGCGACTGGCTCAAGATGTAGAGAAGGTTGTAGGACCACCTACAGCATAGCACAAATAGAGACAATCACCTGACCAGTATACTAGATACATGGCTCGTGTGAGAAATTGTATCGTGACAGAGCCATCCTCTTTCGAGGAAGCTATGGAGGACCCCGCATGGGTAGATGCCATGGTGGAAGAGTATGATTCAATTGTCAGAAACAGTGCATTGGAAATTGTCCCAAGACCGGAGGGGAAATCAGTGGTGGGTTCGAGATGGATCTATAAAGTGAAGCAGGCAGCTAATGGGAGTGTGGAGAAGTACAAGGCAAGATTTTTTGCCCGAGGCTTTTCACAGATAGAGGGGATCGATTATGAGGAGACCTTTGCACCTGTTGCAAGGTATTCTTCCATACGGACGATTCTTTCTCTCTCAACATAGATGGGGTGGCACATTCATCAGATGGATGTGAAGATTGCATTCCTCAATGGAGTCATTGAGGAGGAGGTGTAAATAGAGCAGCCCGAAGGTTTCGAGATCTTCAGCAGTGAGTCACATGTGTACAGGCTCAAGAGAGCGTTGTATGGGTTGAAACAAGCACCTCGTGCTTGGTACGCACTGATAGATAGTTATTTCACCGGACTTGGATTCTCCAAGAGTGAGGCGGATCCGAACCTATACCAGATGGTGGTGGAGGGTAAGTTGCTGATCATTGTACTTTATGTAGATGATTTGATTTTGACAGGTGATGAACTGTTGATACACTCATGCAAGGCTGATCTTGCAAAGGAGTTTGAGATGAAGGACTTGGGCCTCCTTCATTATTTCCTGGGATTGGAAATTTGGCCGCGCAGTGATGGATTGTTTGTGTCTCAGGAGTAGTGTGCTCAAGGGAAGATCTTGGAAGTTCATGCATGGCTGCAAGCCTGTTGATACTCATCTTCCTGGTGGTTGGAGGAAGGAGGATGCTACTTCAGCGGAGGTAGTGGATGCCACTGTTTATCGACAGTTGGTGGGGTCGCTTATGTATCTGGTCAATACATGACCCAACATATGCTATGTTTTTAACCAGCTTTCACAAGCTATGGTTAAACTTGCCAAGCTCTACTGGAAGGCAGGCAAGCATGTATTGAGATATCTCAGAGGCACATCGGGATATGGATTGTAGTATAGACAGTTGGATGAGGTGAAGCTGTGTGGCTTCATGGATGCAAATTGGGCAGGGAGCCCAATGGACAGAAAGAGCACATTTGGAGGGATTTTTAGTATCAGGTCGACAGCAGTTTCTTGGTACAGCAAGAAGCAGAGATCCGTGGCACTCATTTCAGTAGAGGCCAAGTATATGGCAGCGAGTTTGGCTGCATACGAGGCTATATGGATGAGGAAGATCCTGGTTGGGTTGTTTAGTTCACACTTAGAGCCTACTGTGATTTATTGTGATAATCAGAGTTGCATCAAACTCTCGGTTAATCCAGTATTTCATGATATATCTAAACACATTGACATCTGGTATCATCATATCAGAGATTGTGTGCAGCGGAAGATCATGTTACTGTACATTCACGAAGGATCGGGGATCACGATATCTTGTGGCGCGCTCACCAGAGCAAATTCGAATGTCACCTGATGGAATAGGGTTTGTGGAAGATAATCCATATCTTGTTCGAGAGGAGTGTTGAGATTCAACAAGATGATGAGCTTCGTGAAAAGAGTCGCCTTCACTAAGTGGGCCCGCAGGCTATTTTTGGCGCAAGTCTATTTTTAGACTATGTCTATTTTTAGACATGTCGATCATATTCTATGAGTTGCAGGATGCTATTTGTGAATGGTTGGTCAAGTTGGAAAAATAGATGGACTTCTATTTT